>JAOXJP010227503.1:0-11292 GCA_025762735.1 Platanus orientalis | reverse complement strand
GTTAAATTATGACTACATATATATTTTCCATAGCTTTTCCAGGGAGAGCTTCACAAACATCCCTCATTGAGTCCCATTAAAACTCTCAAGGATAGTCACAGAAAGACATCTGAGAAATCAACTTCACAAATGGTATCAATGATCACTCAATACAGCAAATGCAAAACTATCAACATGCAAATCTTGTAAGAAAATTCAAACAACTCATACAAATTATATCATCAAGCTAGGCAAAAGCAAATATAAGTGCATAAGTCATCTAAATGGTTTGCATGTTTACAGCTTTTGCATGATCAGTTTTCCACAAAGTTTTCCGTAATGTTTTCAAGTAATTACACCCGATGCCGATGACTTACATGTCTCTTGATGTAGTGCATATTCTAATAGTAACACCTGAGAAGCTAGAAAAAATGTCAATTTCTTATGTATAACTCATAAATAGCCTATGTTTTCAAAACAAAAGAGTTTCCTTCATCGATGAATACCCATTTAAAAAAATCAGAATGAAGGAATTTAAAAAACATTGATAGAGTTTACCCTCAACACGAGAAGGCATTTCAAAGGCAAACTCATCTCAAAACCTTGATCCAAAGTCAAGGAAAAATTCAACCCATCAATATTTTCCCAGACAAAACTGTTTTATATTTCAAAAATTACCCACCCAATATCCATAGGTTACATACAAGGAAGAAACACAGTTTCTCTCAAGTCAAAATTAGGGCACTTCCTTCTTGCTATATGCGGCAAAGCCACTCATATCAAAGAGGGGCATCTGTAAGCACCTAAATTTTGACTCTAGTCATGTGGTAGCATAAGGACATCATAACAACATTTAGGCATCAAGACTCTAAGCACCTTTGTCTTAGGAAGAACAACCATAGACTCTAGGAGGTTAGGCATCCCCAACGAGGTCTTTCCAGATACTTCAGTCACAAGTGAACCAGTTAAAGCACCCTACTACAACCCAAAATGCACCATTTCAAGACAAACCCCAATCTCTCACAAAAGCATCAATAGGACATTGAGGGTCCACATTTAAGAAACCCATCCATGTCATCACCATTTTGCCCTTTTGCCTTCAAAGGCCCATGTCAGCACCCAAATTTTGACTCAGGTCATATGATAGCATAAGGACAACATAACAACATTTAAGCATTAAAACTCTAAGCACCCTTAGCTTAGGAAGAGCAAACCTGGACTCTAGGAAGTTAGGCATCCCAAAAGATGTACTCCCAAATGTTCCAATAAAAAATGAACTAATCAAAACACCTCCTTACATCCTAAAAAGCACCATTTCTGGACAAACCCTAATCTCTCTTAAAAGCACCAACAAGACTTTGAGGGTCCACATTTTAGAACCCCATTCATGTTATCACTAAGTTTTCCACCTCCTATAAGTCTTTCTCTAGTAAAGCATCACAGATGAAAAAATTACCATTTTACCCTTTTACCTTCAAAGGCCTAGAACTCACTATTTGTCATCCAGATCACTAAATTTCTCCACCTACATAAGCCTTCTTGTCATGAAGCATCTTAGGTAAGGAATTCACATTTTCACCTTTTTCAACCTATGTGAAAAAATTACCATTTTACCCTTTTCACTTATAGAATCTATCCCTAGACCCTCAAAGGATCCCCAAAGCCTCTCTCGTGGTCTGAATGACATAATCTCAGATCCTATGCATCCCTGAGTCTCTTTAATCTAAGGAACTCATTCACAGATCAAACACTGCTCGAGAATGGCAACAACCAATTTCTTAATCTATGATAACCCTGACCAAGAAATGGCCATTGCAAAACCTCTCAGAGATTCATCCGACTTCTGAATCTAGAAAGGCCAGTTGCCATATCTTAGCCTTAACCTTAGCTTCAAATATCCAAGTTTGAGAAGAGAGTTTCAAAATATTGAACCTCTAAGAAATCTCAAATCCTCCCCAAAAGGTCAAAAGGTTATTTTCCTACTTTTTGGTCTTATAAACCCAGAATACCCAGAATATTCTTCAAACCTCTAAATTAGATCAGTCGGTGTCCATTTTTTCAGAATCGTGAGGCCTTCAAAAAGTTGTCTAAATAGCAAGAACTTTTACAAAATATATCTATGAAGATTTCCTCAAATACTCCAAAAAGTGCAACAAGTCAGGTATAAAAATCAAGTGCTCGATCGACTCCCAGGAATTCATCTGAAATTAGAAATTCAGTTAGTTAGTGGCCACACCACTATAAATTTATAGCCTTGAGACTATCAAATCCTCACTAATTTTCTAAAAATCCGTGGCCCAAGCAGTCATTTCTATCCAAACCAAGAAAAAACATGTTTTATCTGTATTTGGCACACAGAATGCCCTTAAAACTTCTCCTGAATGCAGAATGCAGCAAAGTCAGAGCCATTTTCTTAGTTTCACCCCTACCTTTAATAAATCATTTTATAAACTCCTACTTTATAGAATGTCCACCCATTCAATTTCACCCAACTTCAGGCAGCTACAAAAACCCAATTTGTTCAAGTAACTTTGCTTCAAAAAGCTCTTGACAACTCCCCAAGAATCCAACAGCCAATTTGTTGGCTCCTATAGCTCCAAGATTCCTCAAGCTTAAGATCACCCAAATGTGGCCCATGATGACATTTTACAAAAAAACTAATAGCATTCCTTGTCTAATTTTGTCAAATCGCTCAAAATTTGGTTTTTGACCTAATTTCTTGTTCAGGTACCATAATCTCGCACAATCAAAAGCTGTAATTCACCTGGACCAGGGGTGATCTATCCCTGGGCCATTCTTGAATCAATTTTACCATCTTTCCCTTTCAAATTTTATCTAAGAGCTTTTTAGGTCAAAAAACCTTGATTTCACCCCCTTACCATTTTCGTAATTTGGTTCTGACTAGACCAGCACGACTGGAACATCTGCGACCTTTGAAATTAACATAAGTTGGGCTAACTTCAAGCTCGCGAGGAGTTACGGCAAAGAGAGGATTATAAAAATTATTTAGCAACACTAGTAATCAGATAAGCTAAGATCTAGATATTTTGCATTAAATGCATTCACATCTTTCAGCCATTATTGGCACCCCTTAGATTGGAAACTTCCCATTCTCTCTCTCACTCACCACCCTTGGATCAATGAATTGAATTCAATTCCCTATAGAGCCCCTCACACTCCCCTATTTGGCATCTCATGCCATACCCTTAAAGTTTGCAACTAATGGGATTGCCCCAAAAGGGAACTCCCATGCTCCCCTTCTACCTCATCAATCCATGCCAACAAAAATAAATCAATCTCCACCATCCACCTAATTTAGGATAGACATCATCCTAGCCCTCCACCTAGCAAAACTCAAGCCTCATCTCAGCCCTCCATTGCACCAATTTGGGGCTATAAATAGCCCAAATTCATGCAAGACCAAGTTGGCAACTCAAAACCCGAAATTCCCAAGAGAAAGAGAGGAAGAACAAGAGGAAAATTGGAAGACTCATCAACCCTAGGCAAGGTACAGCTAAACCCAAATTCAAATTTGTCTCCCCCCTTTAATATATGTCAAATAGCTTGCTTTTATGATATCCAATTCATGCTAGAGCACTGCTCTAACTCGGGTTACATAGTAGAGGCTCAACAGCCTCTACTTGCTCTCATTTTTTTATCAATTTTCATGACAATTTTGTTGTGATTTTTGTATAGGTCTTCTTAAGTCCAAATTTGACTATGTTAAACTAAACATATACATGATAATCTAGATTTAATTTTGTGAATTTAGGAGTTGTGGAAGTTCTTGAGATGGCCCCCCAAATAGACCCCAAAAACCTGGTCTTTTGAGACCTAGTTTTGATGAATATTTGTAGAATTAAGTTTCAATTTTATATGCATGATTTGGAGCTCAATTTTTTTTATATAATGTTCATGTATATGTTTCCTACTATCATATTTAATTTCACAATTTTTACAAAACCCTAAGAGCTCCAAAATCAAGAAATCCAGCTACTAGATTTTATCTCAGTAACTAACTCTTGATTTTTAAGGAATTAAAAATTAGGTGTTGAACAAACAGACGTTAGGAGAAAAATCAAGTGTTGAGATCTAGGACCCACCCTAGGGAGCCTTGATTCTTCTCCAACCCTGTCCTATGGCTAAATTAGGCTCTAAAGTTCAATCATATGCATATGCACCTCTATGGGCCCTTATTTTTGTCTCAGCACCTAAATTTAATTTTAGGCGTTGGATGGAAATTCAGGCATTGGAGTGAATTTTAGGCATTAACTTTGGGTTTAAAAATCATCTTTTTTAAAATTTAGCTAAGTGTAAGTCTACCCTAGAGTCAGTGCATGGACCCAGGAGAGACCCTACCCCTCGAGGCCTTACTTTAGTGGCCCAAAACCCTAAATTGGCTACTACTTTAAACCTAACACCTGATTTTCCCCTGAATTAAAATTCAGGTGTCAGACAAAAAAATAGGCGTTAGGCCTATAACAGATGATCATATGGCCTACTTTGGGAGATCATATCTCCTTGTGGCCTACATCTAGGACCTCTAGGGTTACACAATTTAACCCTAAAAAACTTACCTTAACCCAAACCATGGGTCCCATAGTGCTGGGACCCACCAAATCTTTTGAAAAGATTACACCAAGGTGCTGATTTGATTAGTTTTCCCAACGCTTGATTTTCACCCTGAATTAAAATTCAGGCATTGGAAAATCAGGCATTGAGATGAAAAACAGACGTTAAGCCTGTGAGACAGAAAAAAAAATTCCTTCCCTCTCCTGTCCCTTCCATTAGGGTTAACACCTAACCCTAAGGAACCAACCAGTAAGTCATTTAAATAGGTCCACCATCCCTATAAAGATCTAACCCATGAGAGGTCTCCTGTAATTAGAATAGGACAAAATAAAGGACAGTTTCTAGATGTTCATATACTAATGCTTGATTTTCACCCTGAATTAAATTCAGACGTTGAAAAATTAAGCATTGAGAGTAAAATCAGGCATTAAGCTTGAGAAAAATCAAGCAAACCTTCAAATCAACATTAACAGAACATGGACATTGGTATAAAACTAAAACTTGTATGAATAGTAGAAGTCACCCTAAAAAGGCGGGTATTTGGGGTGCCTAACATCTTCCCCAAATGTAACCAAACAACTTACTCTAAATCTCAGGAACACAGACTAGTATTAGAAGTTAAACCCTAGACCTTTGGGTCTATACATCTCCTCTTCCCTGAAGAGGAGAACCGACGTCTAGCTCCATCGATTAGACCCCGAGTTGGTGGCGACTCCAAACAAAGCCCAACCCTCACATAGAAAAGGGGGTTGGCCCCGAGCTAAGCAAAAGAGCCAAAGTGGGCACCCCACGTCCACATAATGGTGACTTCACTGGGGTCATTGTTTAATCTCCACATATACAAGTTTTAATTTATGCTAAATACATTCTTTCACATGTCTACTCACTTTAGATTAAACTTAGGTAATTCCATTAGTTAGTTAGGATAACACTTCATCTTAAACAATTACTCCAAAATTGCCATATAAAGGATAGAAAACATGCTTACATAGCTTTAGGTTAGCTTGAATTAGTTAGTAGGATCAAAATTCACATTGGAACAACTTGCATGAAGCACATCTCTGTTATTTTATACTTTTCACAAAATGGGTCCGAGGACACGACATTGCACCAATACATCACTCTCATGAGTCCTTATCTAGGTCATTACCCACCAATGGATAAACATTGGATTACCACATAGGATGAGAACAATGTCTGAGCAGTTGTTACTATGTCAACATGGCCATTCCGAGTTACCCAAGCTAGTTACTACTATGATCCTATCTTTTTCAAGGAGGAGTTTTGATTGGTACACTTCATCTTTTAGAATCTCAAAATACATGCATATTTAGTCATTTTTTTGTTAGAGTTATTTAGGCTATACTCAATAGCTCAGAGGTCTAGCTTTAGGTTTGATTGCTGTGATTTTGATTGATTGCTTGCATGATTGATTAAAAGGAACTAGGAATTCATGTCCATCTTTATAAAATTAGTCCAAATTAGTTTTTTAAATAATTAGGTCCAAATTTTACCTTCTTGTTTAAATTTGAATATCTCTCATCCCTTTTACATAATATATGTAAACGTGATAGCATAAATTGTGTAGACATTCCACGAAAACAACAAATAAACCAAACCATGA
Source organism: Platanus orientalis (assembly GCA_025762735.1). Taxonomy (NCBI): domain Eukaryota; kingdom Viridiplantae; phylum Streptophyta; class Magnoliopsida; order Proteales; family Platanaceae; genus Platanus; species Platanus orientalis. The sequence continues at coordinate 5,117 of JAOXJP010227503.1, read as the reverse complement.
AAGAAATGAAAAAAAATGAATAAGAGCCATCCTCAAATAGCTAAAATGTACAACCAATCTGATGTCCAAACATCTTTCAATTAAACAAAATAAAAACTTCAAAACATGTCTAAAAGTCATCCAGGGTTAACATGTACAACCCATCAACCAAAAAATGTTTAATTACACCCCCTCAATGAATAAAGAAGAGAAAATAAAAAAGAAAAGAATTCCAGTTCTTAGTCAGTCATCTGAGATGCTGCCCACATAGTCCACTATCCCCTTCTTGGCCTTTTGCTGCAACCTCTTCCTAGAGTATGAATGACCAACACCACATCCGACTCTATCATCACCATGGGGTGGAACATTGGCACGTATCTGCACAATCGGAAGAGGACTGTCATCAATTCGTAGAGGAGCCACCTCCACTACACCACTAGGTACCAGTGCTGTATACACCTCAGGCTCTCCCCTTGTCTCAGACTCACCCATAGACCCATCGATCTCAGGCTCTCCCATGGGCTGCTCTCTCTTAGGCTCCTCCTCCTCAGTCTGCTCTCCCCTTGGTTGCTCAACTTCTGGCTCAGCATGAGGCATCTTAGTGTCTCTAGCAACATCTCCTATGTCTCCCGGGATGGGATCTATCTCTATAACTGAAAAACCAACATGCACATGTCAAAACCATAAAAAAATAAACCAAAAGATAAACAATAACAAAACAAAACAAAGTTGTGATATGATTACCTCCTCTACCTCGGCCTGGTGGGTGGCCTTCAAGGCCACAACCTCAGCCAGATGTGCTTGGAGCTTTTCCCTACTACAACAAAACATCTAGCCAACCTCCGAAGGGCACTAAGGTACACCTCCTTGGAAACCTGCATAAATACACAAGGCTTTGTAAAAAACAAGGAATAAAAAAAAGAGATAGAAACATGAATTTTCCATTGAACTTAAAAATCAAATCATGCCTGAGTCGTAGCCTTGGGGGGCACCTAACCCTCAGGAACCTCGGCCTCTAGCAAAGGCTTCTCGTTGACCCCATCCTCGAAGTCAGTCATGACTACCACCTCAGGTACCATGCCCATCAGGTTGAGCTCAGCTAGGGGTACTCTCCTCTTCCTCCCTCACCGGACTAGGGGTGCTAGCTCCTCTGGGGGCTGTGCAGCAGCAACCTGTTAAAAATAAGTGAGTGTTGTCAAAATTTCAAAAAGAAACAAAATAAAATATTAAGTGTCTTTAAAAAATAAGAATAAATCAAACCACACTTACTGAAGGTTCAATGGGCCTGCACAAGGGCCAGCAAGTTTAAGTGGCCCACCACTCATGATAATCCTTGGCCCAGTCCAAGAATGCTATAGCCTTGATGCCCTCCTCCCTTCAGCCAGTGGCTCCCTCAGTGTCAATCACCCATAGGGGTGGATGTGGGACTACGAACCCCTCCACTCCACCCGCAACCTGTTGCCAACACCTCTCACTGAAGTATATGGTAACCTCACCCAGAGCTACCAGTACCACCCTCTGGTGAGACCAACCCCAAGCCGAGTTTTGGTCTCTGGCATCATTTGCCTCCAAAGCCCAATGAGTCAATGGGCGCCACTTGATCTACATAAGCACAATAGAGTTCAGAAAATGATTTACAAAAAAAGTGAATAATGAATGAAATCAAGAAAATGGTTGTTTACTTACCTCATTGGTAGTCAAGAGGTCTAACTAACGTCGGAAGACCGAGATTGACTTTCGAGACTTGTGATGAGTATAGGCAACTTTCCACCTCGTCACATAAGGGAAATGGAGTACTTCCTCACCCCTCCACTTAGGGGCCAAGGAGGGGAATTGCTCATAGCACCACACCTACAAAAATAAAAAAAGAAAGTTAAAATTGAATGTAGTATCAATAATAAAAGAAAACAAATAAAAGAAAAATACATACCTCCCATAGAAAACATAGGCCTACAAATGCATAAGGGCTCTACCCGACCGAAATCTCTCTCATATTGGAGTACATCCATCAGAGGGCGGATCTTACCCAACTTCGCATAACCATGAAGTCTAGTTTCTCCAAGGCTAGCAACAGGTAGAAATATATCCTATTGCTCGTTTGGTAGAAGATCGAGCGGGTCAGCATGTATAACAAGAAGGCCCAGGTAGAAAATGCCTTCTCTGCTAGCATAATTGCATTTGTGGCCTAGATGTAGTTGGTCTCGAACCAAGACAGAAGGACACCTTTGGTGCCCTTGTAGTATGCCACAGGTTGTGGTCCAATACAACGAGCTACCAAGTCTACATCAAAGTCCTCCGAGCTTGGTGGAGGTGTCTTTTCCATAAGAAGCCTAATGATCATAAAGAAGTCAATCGGAGGCACCCCGATCTCCCCCACTAGAAGATAGAAAGTCCGTGTGATGGGGGACCACCACTCTACAAGGGCCATTAGTAGGGCCTTGTCAGCCTGTATCATTGGAAGAGTCAAGAAACGGCCAAAACCTATGACCCTAACTCTATCCTAGACATCTGAGCACATCTAGGCCCACAATCTCAAAACCTTGGACCATGAGCCATGGCGCTATACTATCCCTCTATCCTGCAAAAGAAACATGTTAGAACAATGCTTAAAGAAAAAAGAATAAAAAAAATAGAAAAGAACCAAAAAAATAAAAAATGACAAATCTGTCTCTCAGGCTTAATGCCTTATTTTTAGGTTGATGCTTGTTTTTTGGGTTAACGCCTGATTTTTCAAAGCCTATTTTTTAAAACAAGGAAAAATCAGGAGTTACGCCTATAATTTAGGGCATAAATTTTCAGGTGTTGGAAAACCTAAAAATCACCAAAAAGTTCATAAAAACCTATTTTAAATCATTCATAAATCAAAATCAAAGTAATATATTTCTACTTAAATGATTTAAAACATAAAAGCACAATGTAATTCAAAGAAAAATGCAAAAAGAAACAATAAAAACAACAAAAAAGCATGAAGTAAAAAACAAAGGAAATTTAAAAAAACATAAAGTAAACTCTTAATTAAATCAAAAGGCCTACCTCATCCGCAACAGGGTGCTTCCATAAGGCTTTCTCTTGCACCGAGAGAAGTGGAAAGTGACGGCTTGATTCCCCTTGATTCATTGTCATCAAAAGCACAGAGAAAAAGAAAGACTTTTGATTGAAAGTTGAAAAGGAAAGAAAAGAATCAACTTGTGGGGACCTCTCCCATTGTTTATAACAAAAAATGGTGATAGGAAATACAAATGACAAAGAAAACCTATTGCAGGTCATTTAAACTCGTAACTGATTTCAACGCCTAATTGTGCTCCCAATGCCTATTTTTTTAAAAATAGGCGTTGAAGCAAAATAACAGGTGTCAAACATTTTTTGCCTATAACTATTCTAGTGCGCAATTGTTTTCTCAATGCTTGTTTTTAATTGAATTAAAAAATAGGCGTTGCAAAAAATGGGCATTAGGTTTAAAATCTGCAAAATGTTATTTTCCACTATAAAATAACATTTCTAACCTTGTGTTCATGCTTGGGCTTACAGACATGGCTCACAGATTAGTACAACTGGATGGGTACCCTACCACCTTTGCGAAATTTGCAAATGCCCTAATTTCCCTTCCTCCCAAAGAATGGGAAATATAGAAAAATCAAAGCCAGCTTAGGGCAACATTGGCCTTAGCCCAAGTTAATCAGGATTGGCCACTAATAAAAGCAGCCATTTTCTTTTGGGACCCAACATCCATGGTTTTTTGCTTCAGAGAATAAGAGCTCACACCCACTATTGAGGAGCTCGAATCCTTTTTAGATTGGGAACATTATCTTGGCGTTAGTGCCATAATTCTGATTCACAAGCCTAGCTATTTGAAAAGCTTCAACACATTGGAAATCTCCAAAGCCTCCATACCCAAGGAAGCCATAGGAGAATATTTGCACTGTCCTTTCAACCTTTTATTAGAAAAAGGTTGGAAAAAAGTTGGTGACTTCAACAACCCCGTTAAATTTAGTGTATTCACCTTAGTTGTCTTAAGATAATTCTTGCTATCACATAGCTACCCTCACATCCATGACATCTCACTCGACATCTTGGATCAGCACCTTCAGAGGAAAACACTCGCACCTGTGATCATCTTAGAGATTATCTCTAGTCTCACATTGTGTCTGACCCAACATCCCAAAGGCCGACTATATGGTTGTCCATCTTTCTTTCAAGCTTGGTTATGAGAACATCTATCTGTCCTTGCATCTTTCCCGGCTTATGTGTCATAAGATCTAGCTCCAGCATAGATCCATGTCAAAAGACGACCTTTGCCAAATAGAACAACTACATTAGGTTATCAGAACCTATTAGTTGCCATACATCTTGAACAGATCACTTGGTGTGTCATATGGCACAATGCATGCTACCCGCTCCTTGCTACCAAAGACCGCACATACATGGTCATTACAGGAGTCCACCAGAGCACTCCCTATGTACCCATATGCGCTCTTCGGTAGTTGGCACTTAGACAAGAACTCTTTGACTTTCCCATGGTTTTTGAAGATATATGTAAACTTGATCACTGTACATCCAATCATACACGGTCTACATTAGCCGCTCTATGGGATAACTTGCACACTAGAGTCTCAGGACATCTACAACTAGTATTTGTAAAGACACAAACCATGACACCAGCATATGAGCATTGGCTTTTGCATAAGCCTCCTCTACAAGCTGCCACACCTTTAGTGTCTACCTCTTTGAACAAGAAACAATGCACCAAATCAGCATTGTCATCACATACAAAGCCTTCTCACACTCAAGCAAAGTGTGAGCAAGCATTGTCAAACCTAGCCGAGGAACGGTCTTCACATGCCCAAACCAAGGCTAATTTAGAAGTTGAGATACTTTTGAGTACATAGGCCAAGGTCTCACGTGAGTGTACCCAGCATTGGAATGAAACTAAAGCAGACTCATTCACTCCTTGAAGAGTGAGCTCAATGACAGTAGGAGCACCCATGAAGATTTGGGATATGAGATGAGGCATAGTAACACCATGGCTTTTGGACAAGATCAATGGATACAATCATGGGTTCACAAGCTCAGGGAACAGATCTTTTCCTTGGGTTATGAACCAGTGCCACCTCCGCCACCTCCAGCGGTGCCTGATCTTT
>JAOXJP010227502.1:0-11292 GCA_025762735.1 Platanus orientalis | reverse complement strand
GATTGTTCGGAGTCGCCGCTAACTCGGGTTTTTTTTTACAGGCGGGGTTGAGCGCCTGTCTTCTTTCCAGGGAAAGAGAGGATACAGGCTTTTTGGGGCCCGGGCTAGGCACTTGGGCGTAGGAGTTTGACTCTTTTTTGGCCTGGTTTTCAGGGATCTGAGTAAGCTGTTTAATTGTAATTGGGGAAGGTGTTAGGCACCCCAATAACCCACCTTTTTAGGGTGGCTCCTCTGACCTAACCATTTCATTTCATTTTTACTAAGCAGTAAATAAAAATATGAGAATTTTGGTTGGGTTTTTGTCAGTACGCCTGATTAGAGTAGTACACCTGATCATTTGTATGCCTGATCTCTCACAGAGGTGGATATCAAGCGTACTGACCTATTTAGACCTATTGGGGTATTGTTCATATATCAACAAGTTGGGGCTCTTATTGGGGCATTTTGGGAGGGTTGTGGGACCATCCAGGACTTAGTATGAGGTAAAGGGTGGTTTTAGGGTTTTTCTGTCTGGGTACGCCTGATTTTCATATACGCCTGATATCACATAGAGGTGGAGATCAGGCGTATTGACCCAATTAAACCCTTTCTGGGTTTTGCTGACATGTCAGGGACTTGGGATCATTTCAAGACCTGTTTGAGGGTCCAGGGGTTGCCAAGGATCATTGTGGGATTAGGGACAATTTAGGGATTTTTTGGTTTGGTACACCTGATCTCTCATAGGTGTTTTGCCTAGAAAAATAATGACTATTTCTGGGGCTTTTGTGTAGCTTCCTGGGGTCCATTAACCATGGGCTTTTTAGAGGAGGTGAGTGACATCTCTAGGAGATTTCAAGAAAATTCCCAGCCCCTGAAATATGAGTGGGGTCCACCTTTGGATTTTTTTAAAATGTAAAATTCTGTGAACACAACACAGATTTCTCATCAAAGTCTGGGTTATGGGACCCATATCTCAAAATCCAGAGATCAGGTGGGTTCCAAATTTTATAGGGAAGTCAAGGGACAAGTTGTGAGTTTTCATATAAACTTTTAGCCTGAGATTCATTAAGCATAGGGAGTTATAGCCAAAACAAGATGAACCACTATCACAATTCAGAATTTAGACTGCATGCTATACATCAAATTAAAAAATGCATTAAAACTAGCTAGAATTATAGAATGAGCTAAAAAAATTCATTACAAAGCTATGATAATTAACTTAACAGTGGAATAAAATGCTAAACTGAAATCTTTTTTCAAATTGGGTAAAAAAATCGTGCACATAGGTTGGATTTATAAAATAGTGCTTCAGTACATTGTTTTAATGGAGGAAGTGGGGTCCATTCTTGGAACTTTTTCCCACTTTATGAGGCTCATTTTGGGCATGGAGGTAGGCACAGGGGTTAGTGACATCTAACGCAAGTCACTGACCCCACTAGCATATAAAATGAAATAAAAGGAGCTACTTTAACATGCATCATTTTAAAAAAAAGCAAAAGTTGTCTCACTCAAGCATTGGGAGGAGGTGGGTCCATTATAACATGAAAGTAGTATACTTTAGACTCTAACAGAGGAGGGAGAGAGGGCCTACCTGGTAGTGGTTGGATTTTTTCTTCTTTCTCTTCTCTTTCTCTCTTCTTTTTCTTTCCTTTCCTTTCTCTCTTCTCTTTTTTTCTTGGCTTTCTTGCCTTGGGTCCTCTGAAAATGAGTTAGGGTGGGTTTATATAGGAAAGGGCTGAGGGAGGTGTGTTAGGGTGGAAGGGTGTGGAAGGGGTGAGGTGGTTGGTGAAGGAGAGGAGGTGGAAGTGTGTGGAGGGAAAAAGGGTTAAGTGGAGGGGTTCTAGAAGGGGGAGAGGTGTGTGGCTGAAATGAAGAGCTAAAAAATATGTGGAGGGGAAGAGAGTTAGGTGGCATCTTTTAGAGGCTTCTAGAAGGTTTCATGAAGGTGGAGAGGGGTGTATGGATGAGAGTGAAGGTGGTGGGTCCTCATACCACATGTCATGTAGTGATAGGTTTATGAGGGAGCATGTCGGGCCTATGGGGTTGCAAGGCTAGGAGTGGTGGTCCTTAAGTGTCTACCTCTCATTTGGAATATTTCAAATGGGGGGTATAGGGTTTAGGAAAAAGATTAGGGACATTTTAAAAAAAACGAAGATATTTTGGCTATTTTTGGATATTTTAGGATATTTTAGGTTTTGGATTTTACCCCTTTACTGTCTAAGCTTGCTTTTTAGGTCCTAAGGCTCCTATCTTTTCGAGATTTATGAGTTTTTTATATCTCCCAAATATTCTAGTTGCAATGCAACTAATGGAATCAGAATCAGGTTTGGATAAGTGGGTCAAAATAGGCTTAGAACATTGCTGTGTTGGTTTGGATCACTGGAAGAAATATAAGAAGAAAAAATTGATCTTTGAAGTCCTTATATGAAAGATAGCCCTTGAGGTTAGTGAGCCACAGGTTCTGATTGTGCATGAGTTTGATGCTTGAGCTGAAAGTTGAGCTCTAAGCCCTGAATTGTCTTACTACGAATACTGCTTAGACCCGTGATTGGTTTTTTCTAAGTTTAGATGGAGTGTATTTGCAATTATGGTTGCTTGGGCTCTGGATTTGAGATGCCCTGGGACCTGACAGGCTGAGGATCTGGTCGTTGGTGGATATTTAGGAGATTTCCAAACTAGGGTCATCTAATCGAGAAGCATGGCTTGGGTTGTCAAAGAACTGAGTTGATATGTGGTGCAGGGTTTAAGGAAAGGTTCCTCTATTAGGGCATTTATTGAAGATCTTAAAAAAATGAAGAGAATGAGCCTGACCTTGACAAATTTAGCTTTTCGAAGAGTTTTTGGGAGCTCTTTGAGTGCCTATAACTGATATAGTTGTGTTTGCTATATTTTGAAGATGGATTATGGCAATTGGGGGGCATTATGCCATCTGGGATTTTCTTTGGAAAGATTTAAGGCTCCTAAGATTATGGCCACTAACTAGGTGAGTTTCTGATTTATATTGAGCCTTTAGGGTTTTTCTAGAGGTTTGATTTTGGGGAGAAATAATGTGTTTTGAGGATGTAGGGGAAAAATGATAATTTTCTTACCCTTTTGTGCCCTAATATGGGAATATTGATGAGGGTCAGAGAATCTTGGAAAAAATGAGCTCTATAGCCTGTGATTTGAGTTTTTAGAGGTGCAACAAAATGGTCATTTGCCAATCTTTTAGGGTTTTATGCTGGAGGTCTCGTGAAAAGTGGTTAAGACCTAGGTGCCTCCTTTAAAGAAAACATTTAAGAAATTATGGAGAAAGTGGGTTCAAATAGGGTTGATTTGACCTTCAGTGGATACAGGGGTAGAAAGGTAATTTGCTAGCTTTTCGATACTTCAATGTGGGAAGGCTTATGAAGGTTAGAAAATTGAAGTCAAGGTGTTCTTGTTGATGTAAAGAAGTTGAAATTGGAGTTTGATTGGGTTTGATTTGAACTCTTAAGGATGTAGGGGTAAAATGGTAATTTATCAACCTTTCGATGCTTTAATGTGGGAGGCTTATGAAGGTTGGCAAATTCAAGGTGTCTTTATTGATGAGAAGTTGTTAGAAAGTGGGGTTTGACTGAGTCTGATTTAGGCTTCTAAAGGTGTAGGGGTGGAATGGTAATTTGTCAGCCTTTCGATGCTTCAATGTGGGAAGGTTTATAAAGGCTAGAAAATTGAAGTCAAGGTGTTCTTATGGATGTAAGAAGTTAAAATTTGGAGTTTGATTAGGTCTGATTTGAACTTCTGAGGATGTAGGGGTAAAATGGTAATTTATCAGCCTTGCGATGTTTTGATGTGGGAAGGCTTGTGAAGTTTGGCAAATTCAAGATGATGATGGTTTAGAGTATTTTCATTGTGTTTGCAACCAGAATGTTCATTGAGAATGCCTGCCTATTCAAAGTTCAAGGGTGTCTAGACCTTGGTTCTATCCTATGCTGTAATGAAACCATCTGAGCCTCGAGTCAAAATTTAGGTGCTGACAATAACATTTCAAAGTTCAATGACAATTGAGACATATAAAAGGATATCAAAAGTCAATAAGGGTTCTCATGATATATGAAAGAAGGCTTCATTGTTCAATAAGTTACAATCATAATACTTTCACATTTAACATACAATTGTTCATAATTCATTCATATAGATCACACATGTTTATTACTTTAAGTAGATTTCCATAATTTGTTGTTATTGTGATCTTTCATATCATGAGATCTTTGCTTTGTTCAAAGGAATCAAAATTACCAATCATTGGTTCATATTTTATAGTCCATAGGTGGAAATTGAAGTTTCAATCATACTTAATTTCAGTCAAAGACATTTTTTCAGGTTTAATTTTATGTTAGTTCAAAGGAAATTCATATTTCATATGACAATTCAACAATATTTATTTAAATCAATCATATCATGTTTCATACAGGTAATTTCATGGGGGTTCTTACCAATTCGATTTTATGTCCATGTCAATTACATATCTAACATGGGGATTTCAAGGAAAACTTCATGGATCTTTCAATAAAGATAATCATGAGATCAAAACATACTTAGATTCAATTTGCATAACAATTCACATGAGATTTTCAATAGATAACATGAATTCATCAAATGAAACTTGACATAAATGATGGTAATAGAATTCAACTCACATAAGGATAACTTGCAATCATAGTAACATCAATCTGGAGCAAGGCTCTCATGGTTTTCCAATAAAAAATATTCCAACAGTGGAATTCACCATCAAATCGTAAAGGTCTACAAGAGACAAAGGATGAATTGACATTAGTTTGCAAGAGTACTTACAATGCTTCACTTCTTCTCTAATCTCCTTAATCAATCCTCATTTAATGCTTAATATTTGAAACTAGTGGTATAGATTCAATGAGAAACTATTATACAATGTGAATCTGGGGCCCAATTCCCCAAATTCTTGCTAAACAAGCCTAGATCTAAGTGGGTTTAGAACTTACCTTGCTTGGGTGAGCTCCTTCTCTCTCTTTTCTCCCAATTCTCTCCCTTACCTTAGGTATAAACTAACATATTTTAGGCCAAAATGAGGTAATATACTCGTCATTGAACGAGATTGCCCCTGCTCAAAAGATTCCATGCAAAATGGGAGAAAATCTCATTTTATTTTTCAAACCTAGGAGGTGGTGAGCACCCCCCGAGCCGTGAGCACTCGGGGTACCCCCTTGCTATAGCTCGCATGTCCTCACGATCCATAGGAGTGATTGATCGTATGGGCACACCAACGCTCACCCTAAAATTCCAAAATTTTCATGGTTCTGGTTTTTTGCTCATGACCACTCACCTCTCCTTGTGAGCGCTTGAGGTACCACACAGTGAGCGCTTGCCTATAGGTGCAAGTGATCGGGGTGGTTCAGTCTCATGTGTTTTGAGTCCTTAAGGCCTTCCAAGGCTCACATGGTCCCAACATGTGATTACGCATCGAGCCTTAGTTTTCCAAAGGTTTTTTATGGTTCTCTATAGTCCTTGGGTCAGATTAAGTCAATGTACAAACCGGTTACCAAGGTTGGTTATATAAGATATCTGCGGGGTGTTACAACAGCTATGGGTGATATTGGGCACATCACTTATAAGTTTGCTACATGTAGAGTTACCATACGATGGATTGATGTAATCCTAGTCATTAGAGTATTTATGAAATATCTATAAGGAATGGTCTCATTGTTATTTTTTATCTTTGGGGAGTTAGTTGCAATATGTTACATGGATTATTGCAATTGATGATGTGCCAATATATAATTAATAACAACAAATTTTCCTTATTGTAGTATGACTCAATTAAGGATTCTAGGACCTATAGCCTAAGGATAAGAATCCCATAAAGATCCCACGCCCCCTAGGGCTTCTTTGGCTTCATAAAAACTCTAAAAATATAGCTACCCACATTCAGAAACCATCTTGTAAAAATTCTAAGGCTGGGAGAAATGCAGATAGGTTTGGATCAGGGTTGAATACTTTGGAGACTAGGTCAGATTTTCATCTTGTGTTTAATTGATCACTTGAGATAATTCTTATAACCTTCTCTTATTTAAATCTTAGAATTTCATATAGTGATTATGGGAGTTAAAGATTTCATATTCTATTTTTTTTTTTGAAAAAGTAATCCAAATATAAAGTTTTTTGAAATAATCAAACATCACATGTTATATGGGAAATACCTTCTATAAGAATAACACGCAATTCATCTATAAGAAACATATTTGTAAGATCACCACAGGAAGGGACAAATGTATTTGTAAATAAAATTTTACTTACAAGTGGGTTATATTTAGCTTGTTTTCCAATTGAACTTAAGAGACAACCAGATCGGTTGCCCATTGAACCTTAGATAGTCAGGTTGAGTATTTACCAAATATACCATATAGGTTTAACACTCTCATTCCCCTCGATGTACAAGAGGTTAACTCCTTATTAAGGCCTTTTGATAACGGGTCCACCAAATTCTCTTTGAACTTCACATATTGTATCGCCATAGTACCATTAGTGATAAGACCCCTCATATGATTGTGCTTAAGATGTACGATCATGGTTTTCTCATCGTAATTTCATTGTCTGCTTTGAATGTAACAGCTTGATTTCCATAGTAAATGGTTGTTGTCAGCACATATTTATCCAATATTGATACATCGACCAATACTTTCATTAACCATTTTGCTTCTTCTCTTGCTGATGATAGGGAAATGAATTATGATTCCATAGAGGAATGAGTCAAACATGGTTGTCTTTTGGATTTCAAGGAGATCACATCTCCTATTAGAGTGAAAATCCATGCAGTTATTGATTTGGATTCATCTAAATTTAAGTTCTAGGTAGTATCATTGTGTCCCTCAACAACAACGGGATACTTGCCATAACGTAGTCCATAGTTCATGGTTCATTTCAGATACCTTAGAACTATATACAATGCACTCCAATGCATACTAAGTAGGTAACTTATGTATCTACTCAAAATCCCTATTGCAAAGGTAATGTCTGCTCTAGTGCAGTACATGCCATACATTAAGCAGCTAATAGCTCGTGAATATTTATATTGTGATACATGATTTTCCTTGTTTTTCATCAACCTTAGGTTGGAATTCATAGGTGTGGGTGCTAGATCACATTTGAACATGTTAAAACTTTTGAGAACCTTCTTAATATGGTTGGATTATGAAATCACAGTACCATCATCATCTTTGGTTATTTTGATTCCCAAGATAATTTTCGCAATGTTTAGGTTCTTCATGTCAAATACTAACGAAAAAAGACTCTCTATGTCTTCAACATAATATAAATCAGTTTCGAAGATGGGCATGCCATCTATATATAAACTAATTATCACAAATGACTCTCCATTGGTCTTTAAATAGACACACATGTCTCCATCATTGAATTCAAATCCATTTCTAATGAAATTTTATCAAAATTTGTCATGTCATTGCTTTGATGTTTGATTTAATCCAAACAAAGATCTTACTAGCTTGCATATTTTCGCCTCTTATCCAGGTACAACATATCCTTTTAGCTTATCTATATAAATATCTTCTTCCAGTTAACCATTTAGGAAGGTAGCCTTTACATCCATTTGATGTATGACTAGATTCTTGATTGTAACCACAACCATCAACAACCTAATAGTTGAGATCCTCACTACCCGGGTATTGGTAACAAAGTAGTCAAAATATTTATTTTCTTTATACCCTTTAGCTACCAGCTAGGCTTTGTACATCTCAACTGTTACATTAGGTATAACTCTTTTTTAATATCCACTTATATATGATTGGTTTACACCCTCGAGGAAGATCCACAAATATTCAAGTGTTAATTGTTGGACAATATTAAGTGCATTTCATCATCTATTGCTTCATTTTATAAGATCGCATCATGCAATTTTATGACTTCTTGGTGGGATAACGGATCTCCTTATTCCATGTAGACAACAAAGTTGGGACCAAAATCCTTGTGCTTCATCTTTCTCATGTTCTTTCAAGGCATTAATTGTACATCTTCAATGGGTATATCCCTTTTTCATGAGGAATGTTCATTCCCCCCACTATTTCTAAGTTCTTCTTGAATGGAAAGGCGTCCTCAAAGAATTCAACATTAGTGAACTCAACAATGGTGTATAAAGCAAGAGTTTTTAAATTTAGAAATCTATAAGCTTTGCTTGTCATTGAATATCCAATGAAGGCACAGTTGGTTCCTTCTGATACAACCTTGGAGGTGTGCTCATATGATAATTTTACTTGATTAAGGCAACCCCAAGTTCTTAAGTAGCTTATATTCGGTTTCCTTCCTTTCCATATTTGATAAGGAGTAACATCCAATTTCTTTTGAGGAACTTAATTCAAGATATGACAAGCTGCCATCAAGGCTTCACCTTACAGATTTGGGCAGGATTTGGAGCTTAACAACATTGTATAAACCATTTCGGTCAAAGTGCAATTCTTCCTATCAATAACTCCATTGTGCTATGAAATGTAGGGCTTTGAGGTCTCTCTATAGATTCCACAATCTTCACATCACTTGATAAATCTATAGTCCATGTATTCTCCTCATCTATCTAATCTTAGAACCTTGATTTTCAACTTTAGCTTTATAGGTCTTAAAATTTTCAAACGCTTCATCCTTAGTCATTAAAAGGAACATGTAAGTGTATTTGGATGTATCGTCTATAAAGGTTGTGAAATATCTCTTCCCTTCTTTGGATGGTGTGTCAATAACTTCACAAATTTTGGTGTGTTGAAGATCTAGCACATTTGATGATCTTTGCACATTCGTGAATGAATTATGCATGACTTTGCATTTATTACATGTAATGCGTTTTCGCTTGTTGAATCATCAAGATTGGTAATTAATCATAGATTTTTCATATGCTTGATTTTGTTATAATAAACATGACCTAATCCACCATGCCATAGATCACAAGACTTAATCAAGTAAGCATAAGTAGAAGGCTTTTCATTAATAACATTAAGCTTAAACATTCCAATGGTGGAAAGTCCCTTACAAACAGACCATGCTTAATAAGTATTGATAGAGAAAGATATTAAGGCCCCTACAAACCAACCCCGATAAATTCGCAAAGCCCCGACTTTAAAGAAATTAACCTAGTAAGTCCCTGAGGAAACCAACCCAGAAAGTATTTGCAGTCCCACAACCTAAAAGATATTGAGGCCACCAATGGGAGGCCTTGCTACTCGATAACATTTCGGCACCTAGGCTTGAATAGAGAGTGCCAAGTCACTCACTCCACCCTCCGGTACCCGACATTCAAAAACCCTCAGGATCACTCTCGGGGCAATGCATAAACCACCTGATACCAAACAAGGAAGTCATGACCACGACAAGCGTTGGATCTCTAGGAGTCCCCGCAAGGCAAGAAAGGGTAGAGACTTAAATTTCCATATTTGGAAATAAGAACAATCCAGAAGTCATTACCAAGAGAGAATATCCTTTAAAGTTGTTCTGACACACTGAGAAAAGGATAGAAAAAACAGGAGCAGGGGGCACGACGTGAAACATGGGGGAGGAGGCAGACCGTATCTCCTTTGATACGCCACTACCCCAAGCCTATAAATATTGACAACAATCCACTCACTGGGGATGAAAAATAAGCAATCCTAATTTAAGTTAAGCATTCTACTATCCCCACCATCTGACTTGACCGTCAGAGATTTAGAGGCTGACACCCCACCGATATTTAGCTCCTAGACTCTTATTCTATGCTATGCAGGGTCCATTCCACCAGAGACCTAGGCCTGTCGTGCGACCATCTAACCAGTGTAAGGCACCCTTAGTTCTGAACACTATCAGTTGACACCGTTTGAGGGATAATCCTTCCTTGAGAACAAAAGGTTTGCATGGTCAAGACTAGGTCGATGGTAGTTCGGCACGGCCATGGTGCCAGAGTCAATGGGTAGGAAATCTCCATCTTCGATGGATGACACCACAAAGAACCCCGAGTAGCTGTCCTAGAATAGCGGGTTCAGGGTTAAACAACAAACATAAAATTGCTCATGGAGCAGAACCAAAAAATCATACAGGAGCTGAGAAGCTGAAGGGGTGAGTCGGACAACAAGGAAATGGGACAGCGGGGACCCCACGTCCCCCCTGACGGGAGCTGTGACGATGGCCAGAGATAAGAGGATGAAGCATGGAGTGCCACGACACCTCGGCTTAGGGAGACAAGCCATATTTTCTAACCTAGGGAGAGGGTTCATACCCCTAACCTTTGGGAAAAGGAAATGAAGGACGTGAGAAGGGAGACGGTGACCATGAATGAGGCCATCAAGGGAAACACCCCTACCACCATTGACATGCTTATCCAGAGGATTGATCATCCATTCACTCTGGAGGTAATGGATCAACCCCTACCAGGCAAGTTTAAGCCACCCCAGATGGAGATGTTTGATGGCACTCAGGACCCACTCGACCATTTAAAAGCAGATGAAATGCATATAAATCTTCAAGCGGCCCCTAATGAGATCATGTGCTAGGCTTTTCTCACCACCATCAGGGGGTTTACCTGAGTTTGGTTCAGTCGATTGAAGCCCGGGAGCATCTCAAACTTCATAGAATTCATTCAGCAGTTTGTCGGCTACTTCATAGGTGGCCAGAGACATTGGAAGCCCACCACCTACCTACTAAATATCAAACAAAGCAAGGGTGAGTCCCTCTAAGATTATATGTTTTGGTTCAATAAAGAGATGTTGAA
The DNA here is from genome assembly GCA_025762735.1 of Platanus orientalis. NCBI lineage: Eukaryota > Viridiplantae > Streptophyta > Magnoliopsida > Proteales > Platanaceae > Platanus > Platanus orientalis. The sequence goes on along the minus strand of JAOXJP010227502.1, from coordinate 578 downwards.
AGTGGACAGCACCAAGGAAAAAGTAATCGTGGTTGCTCTCATGGCGGGGTTGCTACCCTCTAAGTTCCTCTCTCGCTCTCGAAGAATCCCCTGTCGTAAATGGCTGACCTTATGAGGAAGACACAATAGCACATGAACGCTAAGGATACTATTAGTGCCCGACGAGAGTGGGAGGCTGGGTGTAATGCCCCCGAACCCTGATTTGGATATGGATCCCCATCGCTTTGAATTTGGATTCATTACTATTCATAAGTCTAATAATCTACATAAAAATTGACCCAAATCCTAGGCCCCATAAATACTACAACAACAACAACAACAAACAGCCTTATCCCAACTATTTGGGGTCAGCTACAGGAATCCTGCTCCGCCATTCTGCTCTGTTTCGGGCCTTATCAGCTGTTAAGTTACAAACTGCCATGTCCCTCTTTACTACCTCCACCCAGGTCAATTTTGGCCTTCCTCTAGTCCTAGCACCTTCAACTTGTACTGTCTCACTCTGCCTCACTGGTGCAGTCATTGGTCTTCGTTGCACATGCCCAAACCATCTCAATCGACTCTCCCTCATTTTATCACCT
>JAOXJP010227501.1:0-11292 GCA_025762735.1 Platanus orientalis | reverse complement strand
TCCCAAGATAAAGGACAATGGAGAAGAACATGACTCACAGACTCCCCATCTTCCTTTCAAAGGCTGCAAAAATTAGTAAGGATAAGACCCTTTTTCCTAAGGATATCCATAGTAGAGATCTTTCCCAGATGAGCCACCCACATGAAAAACTGAATCTTTAGAGGGACTAGATGATACCAAATATCCTTCCAAGGAACTTGGGAACCCAGCCTAGGCCCAGACTCAAAAAAGTGGATGCCAAAGTGCATAGTATAAATCCCATCATTGCCTATCTCTCAGATCTTCCTATCTTCCTGGTCCAGATGAATCACCATATCCCCAAGCTGCCCTAATAAGTTGGCAACCTCTGAAATTTCCCAATGAAAGATAGATTTTCTTAGGATCAGATTCCATTGCGCCTTCCCATTTAGGACTTCAAAATAGTCCGAAACCAAAGCTTGAGGATTTGATGCTAGTGTGAAAACCGAGGGAAAAACCCTCAACAAGGGAGTCTCACCACACCATTTATCCATCCAGAATTTTGTCTTCTGGCCATTTCCAATCTCTATTCTCATCCCCTGCATAAAATCTTGGAAATATCTCATGATGCATTTCCAAGGGCTAGAACCGTAAGGACCTCTTACAGGGTTATGACTACCATCTTCTTGAACCCCATGCTGAGAGGCTACCACTATTCTCCATTTACTCTCCCTGTCAATCCCAAATCTCCAAATCCATTTACAAAGAAGGACCTTGTTCAGAAGCCCCAATCGTCTCAATCCCATACCCTCACAAGACTTTGGGGTACAAACATCCTCCCAGGCAACCAAATGCATACTCCTTTGATCCACACCACTCTTCCAAAGAAACTCTTGTTGAAGCTTCTCAACCTAATAAACAATCAAGGAGGGCATCACAAAGATGGACATAAAATAGATAGGAATGCTAGCTACCATTGCTTTTAGCAAAGTTATCCTTCCCCCTTTTGTCAAGGATGCTGCCTTCCAACTTGCCAGCTTCCTTCTTATTCTATCCACCATCGGACTCCATGTCTCCTTGCTTTTAAAAGAGGCCCCCAAGGGAAGGCCCAAGTAAGAAATAGGGAGAGAGCCAATCTTGCAACCCAGGTTAGTAGCTAAAGTAGTAATATCCTGAACAGGACCAACCCCTACCATCAAGCTTTTACCAAGATTCATGCGAAGCCCTGTCATTGCCTTAAAACACTGAAGGACACATCTGAGCAACCGAATCTCTAACTGAGAATTACGACAGAGAATCAAAGTATCGTCTGCATATTGAAGATGGCAAACTAGAATCTCCTTTCTTGCCACCAAAAAGCCTTTAATGAGGCCACCTTCATTAGCCTTACATAACATAGCACCTAATGTCTTAGCTACTAAATGGAAAAGCAAGGGGGATAGAGGGTCCCTTTTTCTTTGACCTCTCGAAGCCTCAAACTGCTATGTCGGAGAATCATTCACCAAAACCGAGAAGGAAGCAAGGCTGAAACACCGCCGCATCCAATTCTGCCAGTGACTCCCAAAACCAAACCGGCCCATAATGTAGTATAGGAACTCCCAATTGACATGATCATAAGCTTTTTTCATGTCCAGTTTACAGATAACCCCTGCTCTTCCTTGTCAAATCTAATCATCAATGCATTCACTTGCACAAAGAAAGCCATCCAAAATAGATCTCCCTTCAAGAAACGCCCTTTGCTTTTTGGAAATAATGTCAGGGAGGACCTTTAGTCGAGGAGCCAAACATTCAGAGATGATCTTATACATGCTTCGAATGAGACTAATAGGTCTAAAATCCGAAAGCTAAACTGCTCCGTCTTTTTTTGGAAGGAGGGAGATAAAAGTGGCATTGCTCCCCATATCTAGGAGGCCTCTCTCGTAGAAGTCTCGAACCACCAACATCAAATCTGACTTCACGGTTTCCCAGCAAGCCTTCTAGAAGGTAGTAGGAAAGCCATTAGGACCCGGAGCCTTGTCCCCTTCCATATTCGCAATCACTCCTTTTTTATCTCCTCTTCCTCAAACGGTCTTTCAAGACAAACCCTCTATTCATCAAAGAGTGTCAAAAACAAAATGCCATCCACCATAGGTCTCAGCCCCCCATCTTCAAAGAAAAGAGAATGAAAGTATCTCTCCACCTCTACCTGGATTTAATCCTCACCCTCCACCATTCTATCTCCCACCAACAAACGATGGATTCCATTTGAACTGTCTGCAATTGGCCATCTTGTGGAAAAATTTTGTATTCCTGTTCCCCTCTTTCAGCCATTGGACCAAGAACATCCCTACTGTCCAGAATTTTTTTCCAGCAGCCTAAAGGCTTGGAGTTTGGTTTCTTTTCATGGGATTTGATGGCCTATAACCTGCGGTTCCTATAGAGATCACTGCATCATAGTTTTGAGTTTCGAAAACTCAAAACCCAAGTTCCCTAGCAATCGGCCTGACAGATTTTTAAATGCTCATCAAAGTTTGAAGAGAAACCCTCTTTTACTAATTATCTGAGCAAGATCTCCTATACACTCAGCAATTCATCAAGAGAAGGTGTTCTGCGGTTAATGTTTGTATCAAATTCTCAAGTGCATACATCTAAATTTCTGTGTATGTATACTTTGTGCTCCAAGTGTTTGATGAAAATCTCCAATGAGACATACTTGAGATTTTAAAGTTCTTCTTTGGGAATCTTTTAAAGGTTGAAGTTGGGAATTGCCTTAAGAGGTTATTCGATTGCTTTGGGCTGAAGGGCTTTGGATATCATCTTATAGTTGCTGCCCAGGTTTTATACATCAAGTGTTTGCTGAAATACCTCATTGAAGCGGGCTGTTCACTGTGATTACTATACTTGCTTCTTGATTGATGATTTGCTCCAGAAAGCTTCTACAAGGGTTCTAAGGTTCTTTGGCTTGAGTAAAGTGTTCCCTACACATAGACGCTATCTCTTTGTACTGTCGCCCATATTTTCACCATACTTACATAGCCTTTCTTAGCTTATTTATCACTACTGTTGGTCATTACTTGTTGCTGCCAGCACTATACTTTAGTACCCTTACTTACCTATTATCTAACCCTACCTTAGCCCATTACTTGATTAGCCTTTTGCATCACTTTATCACTCACACACGCACCTTTATACTTGCTATCCAGCCATCAAATAACCTCTTTATAGCCTATTTTTAGCTCCTTTTTGTAGGTCTTTTATACATTGCTTGTTAGTTAAAGTGTTTAGGTATTTGTTTTCTTTATTTATATGATCTTATCTTGTTAGGTTGAGTAGTTTTATTGCTTAGTTTATTTCTTTGGTATTTTCAAGCGTTTGATAAATGTAGGAATCTTGTTTCTAGTTAGATTTGTTAAATTTAATTTACTTGTGGATCTCTTGCATATACATTTTGTCATGCATGCTACATCACCTATGCGGATGTCAGACTTAAATGAAGCAATTAACCGTCTCTCCTAAAACCCTAAGGTTGTAGGAGATGTTTGGGTTTATGTACTTAACATAATTCAACACTCCCCCTTAGGAGGGACACTCTTGGACAATGAACATGGGGGAGCTAGGTGTGAGTTCGTAGAATGTGCATACATGTGCACAGAGAGACCGGGAGAATAGTTGTGTCCACAAGGAGATTTGAACTCACAACCTAAAACTTGCTCTGATATCAATTTAAATAAATCAATTTACCGTCTCTCCTAAAACCCTAAGGTTGTTGGTGAGGTTAGAGTTTATATACTTAACATATTTCAACAGCCAGTGCCTCTTTGAGCAGATAGACTAGCAGGCTACAGTAGGGGGGGGGGACATCACAAATCCCAATGTCCTAGTAAGTTCATGGGGATTGCAAAGAAAAGGCTAGTGGAGGATGATGAATTGGAAGAAGAAATTTATGAAGCAACCGAAGAGATGGCCCAGGGGTCAAAGTGATTGACGTAGAGAACACTAGAGAAAGAGTGGCCAAGGGACTCACAGGGTTGATACACCCCATGTTCACTATACAGAGGATGCAGTGCAATCAAAGCCGAAGCAGAGTGGTCTATTTTTCCATGGCAACTTGTAGCACATGATGGACATCGGATTCTTGAACCTCCACCCCAACTCAACGGGGTTGAGTTTTCTTAGAGAGGGGAATTGATGCGGCAGCCCTTCAATTGATTGAGAGACATCAACCTTTATGGAAGCCCAATGCAAAGCTTAAGGGAGCAATGAGGAAGACTAGTTGTTGTCCTCAATTTTGATATTTAATTTTCTGTTTATTTGTGTTTTTTGGGTTTTATTTGAGTAATCAGGCCACTAGAGCCATTAGGAATTTTAGTAGGAAGGTCTAGAACTAAATTAGAAGGGTTTTAAAATTGTTTAGTATTTTTTCTTCTTGAAATTTTTCTGGGGGTTTTTTAATGATGACCGTACCAAGGGTATTTTGCTCCAGTTTAATCTATTTATTTATTCTTTATAAATTAGCTTTCAAGCCTCTTGTATGATCAGTTGGGATTTTGAAATAAAGAAATTTGTTTTGGACAGCTCGTGGGCTGGTTCTTCTTCCATCTCTCACGGTTAGGTGAGTTCTTATATCTCTTGTCATTTCTTTCTCTATTCTATCATATCTTCTTTTCATCTTCTTTTCTTTTCTTCTTTAAGTTTTTTGCAGAAAAGTTAATTTTTCTTTCTTTTAATCTCCATATTCTTCCCTCTTTTACATCCTCCTTTGCTATTCCATATCACCGATCAATTTTCTCATATTTTCTCTTTGTTGTTTCTCTTCTTTTTACTAAATTCTTGAAATCTGGAAAATTTTCCAGCAACTCAACTTTTCTAATTACTCTCTAACCATTCCATAAAAACTCAATTTTTTTTAAACCTAAACTTCCTACATCCCCACTATTCTATATAATTTTCCCTAATTTTTAAAACACATTTCCATCTTTCTTGAATTTTACCCTTGTCTTGAACCCTAAATCTTCACCCATTCAATTGTACACCCATACCTTAGTTTTCCTTTAAATTTTACTTCAAAAATATAAAGTACACCATAAAACAAGGAGGGTGGCTGCATGACCCATGGTGTCCTCACAAAATCAGGGCTCCAAAATTGAAATCTCCTAATTTGGGGATTTTCGGCTTTTTTTTCTTTCCAATTTCCTTATTTATTTCTTTAAATTCTCTCCAATTTCTTGCTTCTCTTTGCATTTTTGATCTATTCTTAACTTACTTTTAAATTACTGCTTATGTTCTTTGAAAGATTTGATTTTTTGAATATTTTCTTCAATTTTCAGAATTTTATCATATTCAAGAACCATTCTTTAGGCTTTGTTCTAAATTGATTAGTGTAGGAATCTTGTTTTCCTTGATATTCTACATCACTCACGCTTATTAAAATATCAGCAAGTTGATCACCACTTTTCACATAAGGTGTACAATGACTCCAAAACTCAAATTTTCCTTTATAAAGTGTCTATCAACTTCTATGTGTTTAAGCATATCATGATGTATGGTATTATGGGCAATTTTGATGGCAGCCTTGTTTTTGCAATATAGCCTTATGTGAGTAGTAATAATAAAAACACAAATCTCTCATGGCCAAATCGTGCTTCTCTATATTTCGCTCTAACCTCTGAATGATTCTCTTCGGTTTGCTTCTTATTTTGGGGTGCTCTGACATATTCATATTGTGCTGAATTACTGGATTGAGAAATTATGTTGCCATGAGAAATTATGAAATAAATTGTTAAAACATATTTATGATGAAATTGATCATTACCTGTTGCATACTGACTTGTGGGTCTGCAATGTATTTATTTTGGTCAATGAAGTTCTGAGCAAAGTTCTAAAAGCCATTATTTAGAAGGAAAATTGTTCATTTAGAAACCTCTATCCTATCAGTCATCTCCTTTGTGCTGAGTACACTTTGTTACTTGCTAATGGCAGGAACAATTCTTTATATTCTTGCTTGGTATGGAGAGTCTACTAGTCAGAAGAATGACAGTAGGAAGAGTTGGTTTACTAGGTAATCCAACTAGTCCTAAAAAGAGTGTGATTGGTGAAAGTATCGTGGTCTTTCAACCCAAATCGTTTTCTGTAAATTATTGGGGAGATCCTGTGGTTAAAGGGAGATTAAAATAATTGTTCTTCAAACAGTTGAAAAATTATAAGTTGAGCTGGGTAGCATGATTGCTATCATTGGGGATGATAATCATTCTTGTTAAGCATGTGCTTAGTACTTAGTAGTTCTTCTTTCACCCGAGGCTGGCAATCCTGCTTCCTAAGAGGGTGGTAGAAGTCGTTGAAAATGCAATGATAGACTTTTTATGGGGTGAGAGACCAGGTTAAAAACACCATTGGGTAGATTGGGTAAAAATCTCATCCTAATGAAGGTGGGTGGTACTTGAAGTTTATACATGGTGGACAAGTGCTTAAAAATGCATATCTGTTGGGCCTTGATTAAAGGTGACAGTTACTTGGCTAAATTTATGAGGACCAGTCATCTTCTCTCATCTCATGGCTGGTTTGCTTTTTCAATTCAACTTGCATCAGGAGCTTCCAAAGAGTTAACTGACTTGTTAGAACTCTCTTGTGAGTTAAGTTCCATGGCTAGGAAGAGATCATCAGCTTTGAGGTTAATGGTGTTAGATGTTCGTATTAAAAGATGGAAAAGAAATAAACGAAAAATTAATTACATAAGAATTAGATGGTGGAACTTAAAAAATGAAAAATTAGCAAAATTTAGAGACAAATTAAAAAATGAGGGGAAACGTAATTTAGAAGAAGATATAAATGTCATATGGAATGAAATGGTCCACTGCATTAAAAGAGTAGCAAAAGAGGTTCTTGGAGAATCTAGAGGGAAAGTGCAACCATCTAAAGAAACTTGGTGGTGGAATGATGAAGTCCAAAAAACCATTAGAGATAAAAGATATTGTTATAAGAATTGGCAAAAGACTAAAAATAGAGAAGACCTAGAAAGATATAAAAATGCTAAAAAAGAAGCTAGGAAAGCTGTAAGCGATGCAAAATTTAGGGCATATAATGACCTTTATCATAAGTTAGGTACGGAGGGTGAGATAGGTGAATATAAACTTGCAAGAATAAGGGATAGGAAATGTAGAGACCTAGACCATGTTAGATGCAATGTTAGATGCATTAAAAGTGAGGATCAAAGAGTCTTAGTAAAAGACAAAGATTGAAGAAAGGTGGAGAAGCTATTTTCAAAAATTGTTAAACGAGGACTATGTAGGGGATGCCGGTTTAGGAATCGGTAGAGTAGAGGAGATTAGATATCATAGATATCTTCGTAGGATTAGTGTGACGGAGGTTAAAGAGGCTCTGAAGAGAATGGAGATAGGAAAGGCATTAGAACCAAATAGTATCCCAATTGAGGTTTGGAAATGTATGGGAGACGATGGTTTATCTTGGTTAACTAAACGTTTTAACAAGATCATTAGAACTAAAAAAAAGCCAAATGAGTGAGGAAAAGTATTATGGTCCCTATATACAAGTAGAAGGGGGATATTCAAAATTGCTCCAATTATTGTGGGATCAAGTTTATGAGTCATACAATGAAACTATGGGAGAGATTGGTTGAACATTGACTATGGCGTGAAACTAGAGTGTCTGAAAATCAATTTGGATTTATGTTGGGAGATCAGCAACTAAAGTTATTTTCCTGCTTCGGCGATTGATGGAAAAGTACAGTGAAAAGAAGAAAGATTTTCACATGGTCTTTATTGACCTGGAAAGGCATATGATAGAGTACCAAAAGAGATCATTTGGTGGGTTTTGGATTAAAAAAAGGGGTCCCAAAGGCCCTATATGGCACACCGAAGTTGGAGGAGTTAAAGAAGCAACTAAAGTAGCTTCTAGACGCTGGTTACATCCAGCCATCAAAGGCCCCATATGGAACACTGGTGCTATTTCAATGGAAGCATGATGGATCCCTACAGCTTTGCATCGACTACCATGCGCACAACAAGGCAACTATCAAGAACAAATATCCCATCCCATTGGTTTTTGATTTGTTTAATTAGTTAAGAGATGTAAATTCATTCTCTAAGTTAGACTTAAGATCGAGATACTACCAAGTCCACATAGCCGAAAGGGATGAGCCCAAGACGGTGTGCGTAATGAGGTATGGAGCTTTTGAATTTCTAGTTATGTTGTTCAAACTCACCAATGCATCGACTACATTTCACTTTAATGAAGAATCTCTTCTACCCATACTTGGACAAATTTGTAGTAGTATATTTAGATGATATAGTGGTCTACAACGATACTCCGGAAGAGCATGTAGACCACCAAAGGATGGTGTTCCAAGTGCTATGGGAGAATGAGCTATATCTGAAGAAGGAGAAGTTTGAATTTGCCCGAGAGGAGGTGATTTTCCTAAAGCACAGGGTTGGAGGGGGCCAACTAAGGATGGATGAGGCAAAGTTTAGGGCCATCCAAGAGTGGAAGAAGCCCACAACGGCAACTGAGCTACGTTCTTTTTTAGGCATAGTCAACTATTATTGGTGGTTCATTAAGGGGTACTCGTTAAGGGAGGTGCCACTAACTAATTTATTAAAGAAGAACATGGGTTAACAATGGACGAAAAGGTGCCTGTAGACCTATGAGGACTTGAAGAAGGTTGTCACGAAGGAGCCGGTACTTCGCCTACCAGATCACATGCTATCATATGAGGTGCAAACGGATGCCTCAGACTACGCCATTGGAGGAGTACTGATGCAGTAGAGGCATCCCATCGCCTATGAGAGTCAGAAGCTTAATGACATAGAAAGGAGATAGATGGTCCAATAAAAATAAATGACAGTTGTGGTCTATTGCCTAAGGACTTGGAGGCATTATCTGTTAGGATCGCAGTTCATGGTTTAGACGGACAATGTAGACACAAGTTATTTCGAAGGCCAAAAGAAGTTAAGTCCCAAGCAGGCGAGGTGGGGAGACTTCTTGGTAGATTTCAACATTGTGATTTAGTATAAGCCAGGAAGGACCAACCAAGTTGCCGATGCACTTAGTTGCAAGACTGAGTTGGCCTCAATAAGGCTAGAATGACTAGCTGTAGTGAATCAATTATAGGGGACTTCACTCCCAAGGATCAAAGAAGGCCTGGAATACGACGTGGTCGCTAAAGGCTTGATGGAGATGACCCATAAAGGAAAGAACAAAGCGGTTTTGGGTACAAGACGACCTCCTTTACACCAAGGGAGACCAACTCTACATGCCAAAGTGGAGAAACTTATATAAAGAGCTAATAAAGGAGTGCCATGACACCAAGTGGGTAGGACATCCGGGGCAAAGGCACACTTTGGCACTATTGGATGCAACCTACTATTAGCCTCAAATGAGATGATGTTGAGGTCTATGTTTGGACCTTTTTTGTATGCCAACAAGACAATGTGGAGTAACAACAACTTAGGGGACTGTTGGAGCCCTTGCCCATCCCAGATAAACCATAGGAAAGCATATCAATGGACTTCATTTTGGTGCTACCTAAGTCGGAAGGATGCGGGTCCATTATGGTAGTGGTGGATTGATTTTTCAAGTAAGGGACATTCGTCGCAGCCTTTATAACAGATTGCACTACAGAGGAAGCAGTTCGCTTATTCATGAATAATGTGGTGAAGTATTAGGGTGTGCTAAAGAGCATAATAAGTGACCGGGACCTGAGGTTCACAAGGAGATTTTAGACGACACTCTTTAAACTATTAGGTTCTAACCTTCACTTCTCAACGAGCTTCCATCCACAAATAGGTGAGAAAACAAAGGGTGTCAATGCGCTCCTTGAGCTATATTTAAGGCACTTTGTAAGTGCCAACCAAGGGGACTAGCCCAAGTTGCTTGATGTGGCTTAGTTCTCCTATAACTTGTAGAAATCATAGTCCACTCATCACAGCCCTTTCGAGCTTTCAATAGGGCAACAACCTCTTACGCCACACACAGTTATGACAGGATATACAGGGAAGAGCCTCTGCAAACTTGTAGGCAGCAGACATAATTAGCAAAAATTTATCTTCAGAAAGCTGCCTAGAGAATGAAGAAATAGGCAAACACAAAGAGGATGACAGACTACTAGGTTAGGGACTAAGTACTACTGAAGCTCTAACCCCAACAATTCTAGATATTAAGGTACATAAGGTGTTGGTGCAAAGGTATGGACCTTTATCATCTAAAGATACATCCAATCTTCCATGCAAGCTGCTTAAAACCTAATCATGGGGATGTAGAGGATCCTAGCTATGGAATCTCTATGCAGGTGTCTACTGCATTGATGACATCCTTCTACAAGGATGTGGATTACATATTGGCGGATTGGATTGTCCGAAGACAAGCGTTCCTCCCTATACAGAGTATTTAGTAAAGTGGAAAGACTTACTGGATAATAAAGCAAGTTGGGAGCGAGCTGAAACTCTATGTCAGTTCAAGGAGCACATCAAGAGGTTCCACGAAGAAGGCGGGACGACGACGTCGCTGGATTAGGTGGGGGAGATTGTCACTGCATGCCCAAGACAAGGCTCAGAAGACCCTCACCATTCCGAACAAGCTGTACATACAATTTTGAGTTTTTGTACATAGTATATTCTACAGTAATCTTGATTGTTCTTGGGAATTCCAGAGGGCTCTAGGGAAATGGAGAAGAACTTAGAGACCCTAGAAATATCTAGGAGGATTTTAGAGACCTCCATTTGAGGAAGTAAAAGAGAAATTTAGAGAAGGCCTAGAAAAATCCTAGCTCTTAGATGAGAGACACATGGCACAATCTTAGGCTAGGGAGGGGCCCTTGTAGGCCTATAAAAGGGAGAAAACCCCTTATTTGTAAACCACTCAAAAGCTTCCAAGCATTATAAGCATTATAAGGTATTCTTGAGAGTGAGCAATAGAGCATTCCCTTTTCCCTTCTAAGTGTGCTTCTAGTTCTCTACATACCAAGTGTTGGTTCAGGTAAGGCTGACTCGCTTACTAAGCTGGGGAGTAATGAGTGTCGCATGGTCTTAGGAGCTTGAAGAAGTTAAGTCTGTGACATTAGTTGACTTAATTTTGTTGCCGAGACCCTGTTCCAATAAATCCAGTGTTGCAAATGCCCTTGACATTATCCCACAATTTTCCTTGTAAATGAACCCAGGTTTGAATACAATACAACAGACCAAGTATTCTTATTTTCAGAGATAAATCCCTGCAGCTTATAGCTTACCTTTATATCTTTGTTTGTACACAATTGAGGGGTTGGTTTGTGAATATATATTTGCTGTTCTAGCTACTTGATCTAAAGCCTGGGTATTTTATGGTCTGTTGGTACTGTTATATGCCTTT
>JAOXJP010227500.1:0-11293 GCA_025762735.1 Platanus orientalis | reverse complement strand
TCGCCACTCACCCCCAACAACCCCCTTCTTTCTCAGTCTCTCCCTCTCCCTCTCTATTACTATGATGGCTCGCAGCTCACCTTTCTTCCCCATCAAGTCTTTACTTTTAGGGTTTTATTAAGTTATGATTATTATATTACCATAACACCATCCTTGAAATATTATATATTTACGAAGATACCCTTATGAGTTAGTCTTAAAATGTATCAATATTTTATATATTTTCTTTTAGGTTTGTTGTTGATTGACATTGTTTGGGGGTGTGAGGTATATCAACTATGATAGTATACCTTCACACTATTATGTAATATATATATATATATAGTTATCAAATTAAAAAAAAAACTAATATTTTAATTTGAATTAAGATTATAAAAGCTTTTAAAAATCTATATCTTAATGAATATTAATATTTTACTATATAAATATGACAAAACTTTTAGATATATGATAATAAAAATAGAAAAAAATTGAAAATTCCAACTCTAAAAAGTGTGAAAAAATTATGACTTGAATAACTATTATTGTTATATTACACATACATAATTGATTAAGTATATATATATATATATATATATTGAATACTTTTTCGGACAGATATTTTTCGCAGCGGATGAAGGTATATCTTATCTGATTCATTTATTAACGGATATTTACTTTTCGAATGGGATATTTAAATGAATCAGATATATATGAATCCATATTTGCTTTTTTCGAATTGGACACGAATCATATATTGGATGGTTGACAGCCTAGGGGTGAGATAGTAGTCTTCTCTCACCGGAGTTTAGGTGCGAACTGTTCTAGCCCTTCTCATCGGGGATTAAATGGTGCGAACTATTGTATATAAAAGAACTTGATTTCAAATCTATATGTTTTGTTTTGTTTTAGTTATGTTATATGTTTCTGATTTGTTCTGTTCTAAATTAGTTAAAAGTACTTGATTCGATTCATTATCTGTTTTCAGTTCTATATATTAGTACTTCAATCTTATAATATGCAAATTTAATGTAATATTCATTTTGTTTCAAAGAATGTTTTAGAACTGTATTATGCAGTATATTGTTTAGAATACATGTGTATATCAGTTATGTATTTCTGTTTTTGATTTAAAATCTTTATGTCTACCTTGACCAATATTCGTGTATAGTTTATATGTTTTCTTATTTAGCCTGTCAAGCTTACCCTGAATTAACAACGTTTTTCAGATGATGAGGAGACAAAGTAGATAGATAGTGTTGAGTTCGTTTGAGAGAACGCGGTGCAAAAATTTATTTAGATTTATTTGTTTCTGGTTTAGAGTTTTTAGATATTTTATATTCAGTTCGGTATTAGTTTTGATTTTATTTTGAGATAGTTTTATTTCAATAGATGGATTATTTCAGCTTATTTCATGGATTTTTTTTTTTTTTTTTTGAAAAGTAATAGAATATATCAACCAACCCAAGGAAAAGAAGATACAGCTGACATGAGAAATGCCAGCAAAAGAGCCAAACACATCCAAAGGAAGTTAGTTATTGGAAAAATTACAATGGTCCCAATCAAATATCCAAGACTCAAATGAGGGCTAACTCCCTTTGGAAGAATCATAAGTCCAGTCGGGGAGTCTTGACAATTTGTTGTCTAAGACCTTTCGGGGCTGCCTTATGGATCCATCAAAGAGTCTTTTATTTTGCTCCTCCTAGATTGACCACCAAAGGGCAGCTGGGATAAGGATCTAAAGTTGTCTACCAAAAGCACTCTAATCTCGGTTCCTCTGAAGAGGCCAACAAGCAAGGAGACATCTAATTGATTCTGGTTGGACCCACTCCACCCTAAATCTGGCCCATATATGATACCATAAAGAATACGCCCATGGGCAGTAGAGTAAAAGATGAACAACAGATTCACCCGCCAAAATACAAAGGCAGCACCAGTAAGGAATCACCATCCCATGACTAATCAAGTTATCAATAGTAGGGGCTTGATTCCACCACAATTTCCATACGAAGAGAGACACTTTGAGCTGAATCAGAGGATTCCAGGCACGACATCCCAGAGAGAACTCCAACGTAGGCATGATAAGCTCCTTATACATCGAACTGACTGAGAACCCTCCCTCTTCATCCCTAATCCAAAGCATCTCATCCTCTCTTTCCGGATCTCCAATAAGGTACCCCTCCAGAATTTCCATCAGACTGTCCATTTCCTCAATTTCCCAATCGTTCAGATTCCTTTTAGGCCTTAGGTCCCATGAACAAAAGATTCTGGAGCGATCATGAGCTCTTACACCGAGCCATTTTTGAAAAGGGCCAAGCTAAAACATGATGGGAATAAATCTATAAGAGGGTCGCTAGCACACCATACATCATGCCAAAATCTGATCCTGTTACCCTTGTTGACTCTGAACTTGATCACACCATTCATCATGGATTGTAATACATTAGTTGGATTTCAGTTATTTGGAGAATGTTATTTATTCATGTTAAATTTCATACTATGGACTATGGATTATGAATTTTGTTTAGCATGTCAAACTATATGTTTAATGAGAATGAAACGTCAGACTTATATGAATGGAATGGTTTATGATTAGTTTTGATTCCCCTGCGTATATATGAATGTGGAGGCGAAAAATTTATATACAAATTGAAAGGTATCAAATTAAGAATGAAATGGATTAATGTCACTTGCCGAAATTCGTAGCCCTACTAGTATAGGTTTCAGGGCATGACGAGTATGGTGGTCTCTCACTTGCAGTTTGCCGATGATACCATTATCTTATGTAAAAACTCAGCTACTCAGTTGATGTATCTTAGATGTGTTTTTAGATGCTTTAAAGTGGTCTCAAGCTTAAAAGTAAACCTTTCAAAAAAACTGCATTTATGGAGTTGGTCGAGTGAAGGATTTGGGGAGTCTTGATCATGTCCTAAGATGCAAGATGGGCTCTTTTCCCTCTTCTCACCTGGGTCTTCCTCTAGGTACTTCGTTCAAGAATAAGAATCCGTGGAATCAAGTGAATGATTATATCCACCATCGGCTTGTAGGATAGAAAGGGTCATACTTGTCCAAAGGGGGAAGGGTCACTCTTATAAATCGGTGCTTGCTAGCCTTCCCACATATTTCTTTCCCTCTTCATTATTCCTTCCTTGGTGGAAGATATGATTGAAAAGTGGCAAAGAGACTTTCTTTGGGGTAAGGGGAAGGATAGGGAGGCCCTTCATGTGATTGCTTGGAAAGACATTTGTAAACTAGTAAGGAAAGGGGGGGGGGGGGTTGGGATTTCGAACGATTAAATATGTAAATAAAGCTCTCTTGTCTAAATGGTTATGGAGATTTGGTCAAGAGAATGGTTGATTGTAGAGGGAGGTCATTGCTTCCAAATATGGGCTTGCAAATGCTTGGGAAACAAGGAGTCATTCTTCGTAGGATGTTAGTTGCTAAAAATGGATTATATAGTTCTTGAACAAATTCAAGGAAGCAATACAGGTGGAGGTGAGCTCGGGTAGAAACACTCATTTTTTTTATTTATCTATGATGTTCCTCTTGGCCTCTTTGTTTAGAAGCCCCCACATTTATGAGATCACTTCGGATAGAGAAGTGAAAGTAGTCGATTGTAAAATTTCTTTTGAGGAAAGGGGATGGAATATACCCCTAAGGAGAAACCTAAATGATTGAAATATGGATGAAATGGCTCACCTCATTGGGCTCGTGGAAAATACATCGTTAATGAGTGATATAGAGGATACTAGAAGATGAATCTTTTCCAGTTTGGGAGTTTTTTCGGTGAAGTCTTGCACCTACCTATTTGGGGATGGTGGTGTCCCCTCCTTTGGAAGAGGGTATGGAATTTGAAAGTCCCATCCAAAGTCTTATTCTTTGTAAGGACAGCTTGTAAAGGTAGATTGCCAACTATTGACCTTCAAAAGCGGGGTATGATCCTCCCTAATATGTGCCTCGTATGTTCTCAAGATGCGGAGTCGGCTAATCACATTCTTATTCATTGTCCTTTTGCGAGGGAGGTTTGGGAGGCCATTTTGAGAGAAAGTGGGATGATGTAGTATGCATGAGAAAAGGGATATGCAAAGGGATCCACAGTAGAATAATTTAGCAATTTAAAAGATAAACTAAAGTCCCACTCAAATCAAGTGCAAGTAAGTGTGAAGAATGGAAAACTAGTAAGGAAACAATCAGACTAACAAGCCAAAAACATATAAAATTCTGAGAACGAAGTGACTCTATATGTTTAAATTACCAACTACCATTCATACTAAGATAACTAAACAAACAATGCATATAAACCTACAAAAGGAGTGACGAAGGCTATAATAGAGGTATTGGTAGAGTGTTGGCAGTAAGTGTATAAGATAAGGATGAGTATGAAAATATGGGAGTGGGGTTATAACATCAAAGGGTAAGCAAAGTGGTGATACTAACTAATTATTTGGACTGTAGTAATGTACAAAAACCTGGGCAGCAGCCTGTTGTTGATGTTTAGAAGCTTAACACTTATCCTCACTCAGCCAATCAGTATTCCCAAGCTTATAGAACTCCTTCCAATCCAATTCTTTGATCAGCACCCAAAGCAGAGTCCAAAATTGATAAGTAACCTTCACTGTGGATTTTTTTCGAACACTTTGAATACCCAAGTATTCCCACAGCAGAAAATTATGTGTATACTTGATGATTGGCTCCAAACCTTAATCAAATAACAACCTTCAATTTGTCACTTGAGTTATATAGAGAGAACCACAGTCAACTGGCTATAGAAGGATATGCTTTCTTTAAAATTTCAATGACAAAACCCAAAACCCAGTCTGGTTGCAGGTGTATGTTGATTGGGTTTTGAATTTTCTTATTCAAGAACACCTAGGAAGGAGTATCTATATCAGCTGCAGTGTGTGGGGCACCAAATAGTGATGAAGTTTGATGAGAACTTTAATAAAAGGTTGCTGGAGAATTTCTGGACAGTAAGTGTATGAGATTCTTCAAAGAACTAAGAGAATTTTCTGGGGTTTGAAGGGTGGCCGAATGGTATGGATGAGGGGTTTGATAGTTGGTGATAAAATAAAGCAAGGGGAATGTGGATAGGGGTGGCCGGCTGATGTAGAGAAGATTATGGAGTGAAGAAGATGAGTACTTTTTTTTATGAATATAAAGAAGGCTTATGGAGATGAGTATGGAGGTGGTAAAAGGCTTATGGAAATGGGTTTTTGAACTGTGGACACCAAGCTCTTCAAGAAAACCAGAGAAAAGTAATAAAGAATAGAAGAAAAAGATGATGGAGGAGGATAAATTATCTGTGGAAAATCACCAATCCACACCCTAGGTCATCACCAACCTATAAGTTCCAAGCTTTGGTATGCAAAGAAAAGGAAGCCGGCTGGAGAGAAAACTAGAGAACTTTGCACTTATTTTTTTCTTCTAAAACATGGGTGTCGACCAAAGAGGCCTCCCCCTCTTTATAAATTCAAACTTAGGGTTTTACCCTTGGTTTACAAAATAGAAAGCATTAAAAAAAATCCAAAAAAAAAAATTCCCTCTACTATGGTGGTCGACCAAGCCTAATTGAGAGACGTTTGTGACACTTCCAATTATGTCCCATATGAAAAATAAATATACCCAATGTGTCCCTAACTCTACTAAACATAATCAAAACTGAATAAAATGCTATAAAAACCAGAAAAAACTGAAATAAAAACATCAATTGAAAACCCACCACATGGCCTCTAAGCTAGCACACACATTTGGCCCTAGAAATGAGGAAAATGGACCCCACATGCCTCAAAAATAAGTACTCCAAATGCCTCCAAATCTATCCCAGATTGAAGCAATGCTCTCCCAAACCATCTTAGTCTATGTAAAAGCTCAAAGGAATCCTCCTTCTATGCTGGTTCACCCTGAGATTGCCACGTGGCAAAATGTCATCATGGTATCGCTTGGGTTTTCCCGAGTAGTATTGCAGACCTTTTTCATGGGTGAAATATCATAATGACCTTGAAAAGAGGTAATGTGTTATGGAGTATGATGTGTCCAGCTGTTTGTTAGGCCCTCTAGTTAGACAGAAACCAATGTGTGATTAAGAATCAAGCGAAACCAACTATAATGTATATAAAAGAGCTAAAGATTTATTTTGTTTTTGGGGGGTAAATTGAAAAGATTTTGGGGGTTATTCTATTATGAATATGAAAAGTGGATGGAGAAACATTATTAGAGATACCCCTTCTTTGTAAGCCTTATGCTTTGTTGCATTTCGGGGAAAACTTGTCCCCTTATAATGAAAATTTTCACCTTTTTTTGTTATAAAACAAGCTTCTATTAGCTAAATCTAGGACTCCACCTTCGTCCTTTCGAATAAAAAACACGTATTTAGGCCGGATCAAAGTCAAAACCTGAAATTCCGTCAACAACTTCGATACGTCCCTTAGTTTAGCTCTAATCCTTCTACATTTTTTATATGTAATGCACACATGGTATATCTACACTACCATGGAGTTAAAAATTATTTTCGTAAAATAAAAGTATTTATTATTTTTTGAAAAATTAAAAAATTAAAAAAAAAGGTCAAATGGGCATTGTTTAGTCTGTTTTTTTTTATATAAGAGACTACAACCAATTATCTACATAATATGTCAATTGGGTAAATTTCCGAAATAAAAGTATTTTTAATTATATATATGTTACATAAAATAAAAAATACTGAAAATGCCAAAAAGAAAATACATGAAACATATTAAAACACATTGAAACATATCATGTCTGTTTCTTTTAATTCTACTATGTTTTTTTGTATTTTTGTATTTTTTTTTCCTAGATTTCTAATAAAAAATCATAGAAAAATGAAAAAAAATCATAAAATTACAACATATATGGTAGACCATTTTGAAACATATTGTGTAAGTTTATCTTTGTTTTGTTTATACTTTGTATGGCCATTGACCAAATAATAAATTATTTGTTTAGGTTATATATTTGTATCATTGATTATATGGATTTAGCTTTATTGTGCAATGTGTAGTGTTATTTGTCAACCTTCAACATTTAAAGTTCCAGACGTATACTATCATGAGGGTACCGGTTTCCAACTATTGACTAAGTGTGTAATGAAGTGAAATGGTTTCTAAGAGTTTAATGATGCTTATTATAACATTTCCTAAAGTTTCATTAAAAAATTCCAAGGTTTACATAATGTTTCCATAGGCGACAATGTATGTAATGAGGCTGACAATTATTTTAGTGGTTGTTTTCTACATGTATTGATTCCCAAGTGTGTATTAGTGTTTATTCTATCAAATTGTAAAGTTTCATAAAAAAATTCCAATGTTTGGTAAGTGTTTCCACCGTTTCCTCTTCTTTCTTTTTTTCCAGTGTTTCCTTACAATACGCCAATACATATCCATACCCCAAGAGTGCAATACAGTGTACGTACCGATACTTTAAACCCTACATCCTTAAGAGATGCTTACTAATAGATATTAGGAAAGTCTCCCTTAGGGTAATACTGCCACACTAGGGATCTTTTCAAAAACGAACATGTCTATCATCATCCACCTTGAAGGATGCATACTACAGAAAGTTCTTGTAAATCATAACCCTTGACAATATCCTTCCAAAAGGCATCTGCTAGGTGGCCCCATAGGATCCCCACTTTGCCAGCTCAACTCAAGCTCCCCAAACTTGGCCATGATCAGCCTTCTCCATAAGTGATCATTTTCATCCCTAAATCGCCAGAGCCATTGTTTAAAAGAGCTCCATTAGTCACTTTAGGCAGGGAAATTCCCAACCTGCCTTGATCAACAAGACAAAAAATTTTCTCCCATCCAATAAAATGGAATTTCTTGTCCCCATCTTTCGAACTCTATAGAAAATCTTTGCAGGCCTTCTCCAACCTCTAAATGACCGACATCAATGCTAGGAAAAGGAAGATGTAGTACACTGGAAGGTTCAACAAGACGCTCTTAATCAAAACCAGCTTCCCACCTTTCGAAAGGTATTTACCTTTCCAAGAGGATAATCTCCTTTCAACCCTTTTTCCCACAGTATTTCATAAGGCCTTAGATCGGGCTTTGCCACCAAGAGGCAGGCCAAGATAGATAGATGGAAACTTCAAAGTACAAGCTCATCCAAGTTAAAAGCCAAACTCTCACCCACAATCTAACTCTTCAGTAAATTAACTGTCAGCCCAGAAATAGTTTTGAAAAGAAGCAAGATACATTTCAAATTCATCACTTGCTCCTCCAAATTCTAAAGAAAGAAAAGAGCATCATCAGCAAATTGAATTAGCAAAATCAACAACCTCGAACTACCGCACTAGCACCCTTTGCTAAGCCCTTCACTCTTTGCCTTGGCTACAAGTAACCCAAGCACCTCCATAACAATATTAAACAGGAATGAGTAGGATGCCAACGAGATGCACGCCCGAACCCACTTACACCATTTGTGCTCAAAGCCCATCTGATGCACGACCCATTCAAGGAAACTCCAATTCATGTGATCGTAGGTCTTCTTCATAAGTCCATGTAAATCTAAATGGCTACACCTTCTTCCTTGGCTCTCAACCAATAAAGGAATACATATTTGAAGAGTTGGTTTTTTTTTTTTTCGAGAGGTAAAGATAATCATTTATTGAAATAGGAAAGCAAACTGAAACAAAGTACAAGCAAAAGGAATCACCGTGCAAGTGATATCAACCTACAAAATAAAATAAATAAACTAAACCCATAATTCAATTAGTTGATCAACCAATATATCAAAATTTATATTTTTAGGAAACAAAATAAATGAATTCAGATTTAAAAAATAGCCTTCAAGATCTTAAAATAAAACAACTAAGATGGAAAGTAACAAGAAGAAAAAGAGGATCTATGCCCGTTACCTAAGTCTAGATTTAAATCATTACAATTAGAGTCAAGGTTTTAGATGGAATTCACCATACATAATTGAGGTATCACAATGCTCACAAAATTACATTGACTTTAAACTCAAAGAAAACAAATCCGAAAGAATTTGAACCTGCGTGTTATGGGCCAAAGGGTTGGGTTAATGCCATTGGAAGCTTATGAATTAATCAATTGCAAATAACATTGAATCTGAAAGATCTTGGACTTATTGGGAAAATAACTTAATAACCCTTCAAATGACACCAAAATCAAGTAAAATAAAAAAGTTGACCCCCCCTAGAAAATCGGGATCATATAATGATGACGGAAATAACACTTTCTAACTAGGGATTTCTGTATTAAGACAACTTGTGGACCAAGACTCTTTTAAGTAACAACTCCTAAACTAACTAGGAAATAAAAGACAATAATACTTGAGTTCAACCAGTCAATTTTAGCAACAGTTGACTTCCTCTCTTTCATCAACAAGGCCCACATGCTATCAAATGTGTAGGCATATTGATAGGGAAATGTCGATCATTGCGAATAGAAGCCAAACTGATGTCCACAACTCCTAGCTACAATTGGCCGTGATACACCTAATCATTGCATTACAGGCTACATGATATATCAACATCATTGCAAACAGACAACAGGGTAACGTGTCACTCATGACTGCAATTAAAATGGGACCTACTGACTATTGAGTTGCCCGCAATAAGTGCCACGGATGAAAGGCTCATTGCATACAGGCTGTAATGGAGATATGCAATGCATTAAGGAGTGAAGAACCATTGCGAGTATGCTTTTGGTAGACGCCCATGGCAGTACTATAGAACATGTTGTGGACAAGTCACTAAGATCATGGCCTCATCCACGTCCCAGCACGGTTTCCGAGAAGCATGTGAAACTGGCCCTCCACATAATGACAAACATGGGAAACTAGCATACGACGTGCGGAAGTTACCCCCCATTCTCTTTATAGTGTCTTTGTGCTTTACTTCTCCCCCCATCACCCGAGTCCCTGTGTACTGTAACTCCAGCTTCAAAGCAGCAAACGGTGCATTCTTACTAATAATGGGGCAACAAACAAATCTATAAAGCAACCAAAAATCTCTGAACCTTCTATGCAAATGATTGATATGTCATATCCATTTCCCTGGTTCCTAGGCCTTTGTGATAGTTTCCTAGGTTTTCTCTCTTTTCTAGGCCTGTTCCAGGTGTGTGTACCTGGATCGTCACATTATTTGCCATCCGAGACTGTTCGCACCCACGAGGGCACTGCCAGATGTTGTGAATGAACCTACTAAAGAAGAAGTGGAGTATATCATAGTTGACTCCATGGGCTTGCACAAAAACATCAGGATGGAAGCTCCCAAAGAGGGAAACCCAATGAATGTCAGATGCAAAGCCTAAACAAAGAAGGGTGTGCGAGAATTTTTTAGAGCAAGTTGCTCGAATTGATAAATCAATCCTAGCTTGGTGGCATCAAATCCTTGGTTGTCACTCAAAAATCAACCTAAAAACTGTATCTCCCCCACAAAGCCCTTTATCTCCAAGTCAAGATTGAAGATCACAAGCTTTCACCTTGACAAATCATTTTGACTTTCATTTGGTTGAACTCACTACCAGAGACATCACCAGAACATCATCTAGTTTCCGGTAAACTTCTGAAGAAAAAAGGAATCTTGGTTGGCACAATATTTGTCTTGTTGGCCAAGTTATTGGGCCTCACAGTATCTCAAATATTCTCCACAAAACTTCCTGGTCAAGTTTTCTAAAAAAACACTATTCTCGTTTTTAGTGACCATCCCTTAGTAATTTGGTCATAACTTTCCTAAATCACCTTGGATTTGGGTAATCTTGGTCTCATTAAAAAGGTAATTGAATAACCTATTTAATAGCACAAAATCAAGCAAAAAAGTTAAGTTTTGGCCATAAAAAAACTGGGTCCAAAGTGAAAAACGGGATTACAACTAAAAGCTAAAAAAAAAAACTAAACTAACCATAGCACTATTGACCTTATTACAAAATTACCACTAATTAACGCTTCTAAAATAAGAAAAGAACAGAAAAATAAACTACTCTACTAGACTTGACAAAGAGGACTATCTATTATCCTCTAGCTTCTTCTTTTTGACATGGTATGCTTCTGCATCAGATTTGAGCACTAGAACATATATTCGAGTGCTTGAATTGGTATGTTTGAGTAGGGGTGGCAATGTTTGACATGACCCGTGAACCCAACACGAACCCAACACGAAATAACCGGGATAGGGTTGACTGTAAACATGTTTTGGGTCAAAGTGGGTCAACCTGCTTTGACTTGATTAATAAATGGGTTGGGTTCGGGTTAAGCCATATAGTCGTATACCATTAACTTGACACGACACGAATATGACATGCCAACATGAATTACCACATAACCTGCGAAC
>JAOXJP010227499.1:0-11293 GCA_025762735.1 Platanus orientalis | reverse complement strand
ACAAGTTAGAACAAAAAAATCCAACTAGATCAAGTCATGGTCCTTCTCATCCTCCGGGATTCACTCCACAAGTGGAGCTGCACAATGAGGAGAGGCAAGAGAAAACTAGCTCACCACACTTTACCCAAGAAACAAACCAAGCTTCTATCGGATCCCTCTCTGTACAATAACTACATAATATGATCCTGGATACGATCCATGCTTAATATGGAGGCCCAACCCAGTTCTTCATGGTGTATGCCAAACCCTACAACCAACGTATTGAGGTTATGCAAATGCTAATAGGGTATCAACCTCCTAAGTTCCAACAGTTCGATGGAAAGGGTAGCCCCAAACAACACATGACTCATTTTGTTGAAACATGCAATAATGTTGGGACTTTTAAAGATCAGATGGTGAAGCAGTTTGTCTATTCCCTTCACGATAATGCTTTTAACTGGTACACTGATTTTGCAGTTGATTCTATTGACAGTTAAGATCAATTGCATGAGAGTTTCTCCATTGCTTCTACAGCACCCGTCAGACAATGAGTATGACAGAAATTGCTGCCACGCAACAAAAGAAAGATGAACCGATCACAGACTACATCGATCGCTAGAGAAACCTCACTGTTAATTATAAGGACAGACTATCTGAAGCTTCTGCGATCAACATGTGCATCCAGGGAATGCATTGGGGTCTACACTATATCCTCAAAGGGATAAAGCCCTATACTTTTGAGGAGTTGTTTACCAGAGCCCATTATTTGGAGCTCAGCATTGCTGCCCATGGAGATTCTGGGGTTAGGAGATGCTTGAATAGAAAAAGAGAATAAAGAATTCAAGAGAGAGGTAAAACCCTTTAAAGGCAAGGAGGTTATGACAATCACAACCAAACATGTCAAGATCTCTAGAAAGAATAAGAAAGTAAGGCCAATACATCCCAAGACAAAGGGAAGGCCAAAATGTCGTTGAAGGAGCTTGAAGTAAAGGTATATCCTTTTCTGGACTCTGATGTCTCAGGGATACTTAATTAACTGCTGCAGTTGAAGCTGAACGATCTCCCACCTTTAAAGCAGCCTGAAGAGATGGGTCGTGAGAATGATCTAAAATACATTGCTATCATCAGGTAGTTAGTCATGCAATCGAGAAGTGGTTTGTTTTAAAAGAAAAGATCATGGATCTGGCATGACATCATGGAGGATGTAGTAGCTACCAACATGATGATAGTCACTTTTAGCTCATTTAGTCCTACTCATGTATCAAACTCATACATGATACCAGTGTCGCTTTCACAAGATACAAAGGTGTTCTCGCCACTGCATTAACTCACATTTGTGACATTCAACTCCATCACTATCAGTCCCATCACAAAGTCTTCATCCAGTTGGGGGTAGATTTTGTGTCATTCACCAAGGCGAGAGCAGTAGACTCCCTTGGTTGAAGATGCACATTCCAAAGTAGAAGAGACTCCTTTTGACGATGAAGGTTGGACTATAGTTACCCGTTAAAAGCAGAAAAATCAACACTTTCAGACTCCACCTTGTTCAAGACCAAAGCGACATTGAAGGAAAAGTAAGCTTAATGCTAGAACAAAGAAGAAGAAGAAAGGGGTAAGAAAAAGCAAGCACAGAAGGTTCCACCCGCCGACCTTAAAGATGTTCTCAAGCAATCTCCTCGTATTCTAGTGACTCTTTTAGAGTTCATGCCACAAGAATTTCTACAAAAAGAACGCATAGAGGTTCATGTTGTCTCTTGTTATGCAATCCATGAAGATGACACTTCTGAGGACAATGTTGAAGATATGTTTGATGCAGATTATGTTTCCTCGGACAACGAGAAACAAATGTCAAGTAATAATCTTCTTAAACATTTAAAAAAAACCCAAATGCAAGAGAAGAGAGTTATCCCATTGGTAGCAAGCCAGAGCTGAATACTTCTTGTATAACTACAATCACATTCATAGATGAGGATTTACAACTTGGTTCTCGCTCACACAACAGGCCCTTGTATATTACAAGGTATATGCTCGAATACAAAATTTGTCGCATCCTACTTGATTGTGGATTTGCAATGAACCTAATGCCAATTCATATAATGAGGGAAATAGGAATCTCCATAGATGAATTGGCTCACAACAAGCTGATGATTCAAGGCTTCAACCAAGGTGGACAATGAGCAATCGGTATTATCTAGCTTAAACTCACCATTGGAGACCTGAAGTCGACCACTCTCTTTCATGTGATTGACTGCAAGACATCGTACCATCTTCTCCTTGGTCGCTCATGGTTGCATGAGATCGGAGTAATGCCTTCTACATTGCATCAGTGCTTTAAATATTATCAAGACGGAATGCAAAAATGGGTTGTGGCTGAAAGTCAACCATTCACTAAGGCCAAAACATATTTCACAAATGCCAAATTTTACGTGGAGGATGAAGAGATTCTAGAAGCATTACCCATATCTATCCCCATTTCCAATAAAACTCACAAAGGGAAAGAAGTCCAAGACTTTGCAAGTGGTTCATTCCCTATTGGAAAGCATCACCTAGTCTGCACTAAAGCTGACACTTCCTATAGGCATTAACGTAAATCCAGTCTTGTGTTATGTGCCAAAGTCACGGCGAAAAGAGGAGAATTCATTATTTGAAGCAACAACCAATAAAGAAAAATCTCATCTTTCAAAGGCTGACCTTGAGACATTGCAAGAAGACTTGGTTCTTCTATCCCATGTCATTTTAAATACAGTGGTTTCTAAACCATCTCTTGAAGGTTTTGTGAAGGCATCCACGTTAGTGCCCACTACATCACAAACTAATAAGGTAGATTCTTTGGCAATTGAGCAATGGCCAGATAGGTGGTATGATCCCATTGTTTGCAAGCTTTTTTAGAAGGTCATATACGAAAAAAAGAGCCACGATAACTAGCTAAATTTTCTCTTGCACAAATTGGTGATGTAATGTATGGATTAACTACAACACAATACAAGTTGCGAATGCCAGGAGAGAAAGTGCTCCCATCAAGTGCTGGTATTGGGTCCACTCCCCCCAAGCCTGTTCGTATTTTCGACAGGAAGAAAACATCCACTTATCACATTACTATTGAGGTTGTTGATGAACCAAAGGAAAAGAAGTTAGCGCCATCATGCTATTCTATTTTTTATCGGATTGGTAATGCAACTTCATGCGCTTCAATTTTGTATCGATTAGGGGGGCGAGTGGCCATGTCTAATAAGCAAACTCAGCTACTAAAAAGGTCTGCACCTTCAAGCCTTGGTCCGCAATCTCGCAATGCCAAACCAAAAAATGGCATCCAAAGATGGCATCGACAAGAGTTAGCTCCTACTGTGTCTAAAGGGGGTGATGAACCAAGAAGTTCAATCCCTTCTCGTATGGAATGGAGAATGAAGTTAGAAGTATCTCCAGGAAAAACTTTGGTGGTTAGGCAACACATTGTGGTTTTCACCAATCAGTCAAGCCAAAATCTCAATGGTAAGAAGGGGCCTATACAAGATCTAGATTCCAACAATCATCAGGAGAAATTTGAAGAAATCACTTTAGTCAATAATATTACAGTCCAAGTGGTCGAAGAATCTTCATTGGATGATGAACTTGAGAAAGTTCCTCTAGTCTTCGAAGAGGGGGCAAGCAACCATTGATGAACTTAAGGAGTTAAACCTTGGCACTAAAGAGGACCCTCGACCCACTTACATAGGTGTTTCATTAAGTCTAAAAGAAGAAACATCATACCTCAAATTGCTCTAAGAGTATAAAGATGTCTTCGCTTAGAGTTACAAAGAAATGATTGGACTTGATCCCAAAGTGGCAGTTCACAATCTTGTTGTCAAGCACGGTGTACGTCCTATCAAGCAGGAACAACGTCACTTTTGGCTTGAGTTGCTCACACAAATTGAGGTTGAAGTCAATAAGTTGATTAAAGCAGGCTTCATCTAAGAAGTAATATACCCAACATGGATTGCCAACATAGTACTAGTGAAGAAGAAGAATGGACAAATACGGGTATGCGTTGATTTCAGAGACTTGAATGACGCATGTCCCAAAGATGATTTTTCCCTTCCCATCACTAAACTCATGGTTAATGCCACTACGATTCATGAAGTGTTGTATTTTATGGATGACTCATCAGACTATAATCAAATTCGAATGTCACCCAAGGATGAGGAGTCTACTGTGTTTCACACTCCAAAAGGGCTATATTACTACTGTGTTATGCCTTTTAGCTTAAAGAATGCTGGAGCTACTTATCAATGCGCCATACAAAAAATCTTTGATGATATGCTTCACAAAATTGTTGAATGCTACGTGAAAATTTTGGTTGTAAAGTCTAGAAAGAGGGCAAACCATTTAAAAGATCTACGTGACATCTTTAATCGATGACAAAGATATCAACTGAAGATGAATCCCTTGAAGTGTGCATTTGGAGTTACTTCAGGAAAATTTCTTGGCTTTATAGTTTGACATTGTGGCATCGAAATTGATTAATAAAAAATTAAAGTCATCCAAAACATGCTAGAGCCTAAAGATGTACATGAGTTGAAAAGCCTGCAAGGAAGACTTACTTACATCCGAAGGTTCATTTCAAACTTGGCAGGCCGATGTCAACTCATTAATCAGTTGATGAAGAAAGACACACCCTTCATGTGGGATGATGATTGTAGGAATGATCTGAAGAAAATAAAAGAGTATCTCCTTAAGCCACCTGTCTTAGCTGCACCAATTCTAAGAAATGCATTAATTCTTTACATCGCAGCATAAGAGCAATTGTTGAGGGCACTTCTTGCACAAACCGATGATGAAGGAAAAGAAAATGCTCTGTATTATTTGAGTCGGACTTTGGTAGGAGCAGAGTTGAACTACTCATCTATTGAAAAGACATGTCTAGCTCTCATCTTTGCTATAAAGAAGCTTCGGCACTATATGTTGGCATATACTGTTTGGCTCATCTCACATGATGATCCCCTCAAGTACATCATGACAAGACCAGTACTCTTTGAAAGACTAGCTAAATGGGCTCTTCTCTTATCAGAAATCGAGATCGCCTATGTGCCTCAAAAGGTAGTAAAAGGGCAATCCTTAGCAGATTTTCTTGCTGATCACCCAATCCCAGCAAAATGGGAATTATCTGAAGACTTGCCTAATTAAGAAATCTTTTACTTAGATATTCCATCGACATGAAAAATGTTCTTCGATGGTGTTGCACACAAAGATGGAGCGGGGGCAAGAGTGGTGTTTGTCACCCTACAGGGAGAAGTATTACCTTTTTCCTTTGCTTTAACACAATTGTGCTCAAATAATGTGACTAAATACCAATCACTCATCATTGTGTTAGAGATGGCCTTAGAGTTGTAGCTTCACCAGCTCAATGTATATGGAGATTCTCAATTTATTGTAAATAAATTTTTAATAGAGTCTGATGTACGAAAGCCAGACTTGATTCCATACCATGGTTATGCTTGTCAACTTTTGGAACAATTTGAATATATCACCATTGGGCATGTGCCAAAAAATGAGAATAAGCAAGTGGATGTCTTAGCAATTCTCACAGCTACTTTAGCTTTGCTTGAAGAAGAAACAACCACTGTTCTTGTTTATCGACGATGGGTACTACCCCCTTTGGCATACTCTAGAGATGAGCATCAACACAGTAATGTTGTCTCTATGTTTGAAATTGAAATTGAAAACTGGAGGCAACCATTCATCGACTACTTGCAATATGAGAAGTTACCAGATGACCTAAAGCATAGGATTGAAATACGGCGACATGCGCCCCGATTTTTATACTTTAATAGTCAACTTTATCGTCGTTCTTTCAATGAAATTTTCATGAGATGCCTTAGGAATGATGAAGTTCAAGGAGTGTGTGGGGCACATCAATCTGGACCAAAACTCAATGACCAATTGAAAAGGATGGGGTTTTATTGGCCAACGATGATGAGAGATTCGATGGAATATGCAAAGCGATGCCAAGCATGTCAATTCCATGGAGATAACATTCATCAACCTCTAGAACCACTGCACCCTATGGTCACCTCCTGGCCATTTGATGGGTGGGGACTCGATGTAGTTGGTCCACTCCCAAAGTCATCAAAACAACATCTCTACATCCTGGCTACAACAAACTATTTCTCAAAGTGGGCTAAAGCTGTGCCCCTCAAGGAGGTAAAGAAAGAAACTGTGGTACAATTCATCAAAAACCACATTGTCTTCTACTATAGAATCCCGTAGTACATTGTCACAAATAATGGAAAGTCATTCAAGAACATCTTGATGGACCAATTCTGTGAGAAGTTTGGGATAAAACAACGACTTTCTACCATGTACAATGCTCCTACCAATGGACTTGTTGAAGCATTCAATAAGACTCTCTACAAACTGCTCGAAAAGATCGTGTCAAAGTCAAAGAAAGATTGGCATGAACGAATTGGTGAAGCACTATGGGTGTACTGCACATCATTTCGAACTCCTACCCATTTTATGCCATACGCCCTAGTATATGGTGTAGAAGCTGTTCTTTCCCTTGGAACACCAAATCCCATCATTACAGATTGCTATCCAAGAAGGGCTTATAGATGATGAGAATACAAGGCTGCGGCTTGCAGAACTCGAAGCACTGGATGAAAAGAGGTTGGAAGCACAACAAAGACTGGAATGCTACCAGGCTTGCCTCTCTTGTGCATTCAACAAGAAAGTTAGACCCAGGTCTTTTCAAGTTGGAGACTTGGTGCTTACAGTTCGGAGACCCATCATCTTATCTCACCGTTCAGGAATGAAGTTTGATCCAAAATGGGACGGACCACCTGTGGTAAGAGAAGTCTATTCTAATGATGCATATCTCCTCATCACACTAGAAGGACTGTGTCTCGGCCCCATCAATGGGAAGTTTCTTAAAAGATACGTACCTATGCAAAATTATAGGTTGCCATATGAGCTAGTGTTTGGAAAATATGGGGGAAACATGATAGACCCCTTATTGTTTCTCTGATTATATAAAATCTATGAGAAGAAAATGAGAGAGGAATCCTAAGCCATAACTTATCTCAATCCTGTATTGGTTGGGATAAAACTTTTAGAGACTAAAAAATTGTACTATGAAGTTGGGAATAGCACCTGCAAAAGAAATTCAATAAAGAGAGCAATATACTTTTATACTTTTATAATTTTACCTCAAGAGTTTTTCAAGAAGGATGGAAGTCTGAAGGTTGAAGGTTGAAGGATGAAGGGTGCAGCGTGCTCTAAAATTCGGCACCAATACCCCATTTCCAGGATTATCATACTTCAACCTGTGAAACAAGTCCACTGTTGAGGTAAGTGACAATGAATACCCCCATCCTGCTGGAAGATAGAGGACACAACGTCTATCTCTAGGATCACCCACTTTGACCTTGTGGAACATGTCCACTATTAAGGCAAGGTGATGATGTAAAGCACCATCTTGATGGAAGACGGACAATAGTATCGGCGAATCTTCTCTTTAAAGGATATGAAGGTTGAAGGATGTCCAACATACTCTGAAATCTGACACCAATACCCCATTTCCAGGATCACCATACTTCAACCTATGGAACATGTCCACTGTTGAGGTAAGTGACAATAAATACCCCTATCTTGCTAGAAGATAGAAGACACCACGTCTATCTCCAGGATCACCCGAGTAGACCTTGAACATGTCCATTGTCAAGGCAAGGTGATGATGTGAAGCACCATCCTGTTGGAAGATGAACAATAGTATTGACAAATCTTCTCTTTGAAGGATATGAAGGTTGAAGGATGTTCTGTATACTCTGAAATTTGGCACCAATACCCCGTTTCTAGGATCACCATATTTCAACCCGTGGAACATGTCCACTGTTGAAGTAAGTAACAATGAATACCCCCATCCTACTGGAAGATAGAGGACACTGTGTCTATCTCTAGGATCACCGACGTAGACCTTGTGGAACATGTCCATTGTTAAGGCAAGGCGATGATGTAAAGTACCATCCTATTAGAAGATGGACAACAGTATTGATGAATATTCTCTTTGAAGGATATGAAGGTTGAAGGATGTTCAACATGCTCTGAAATCTGACACCAATACCCCATTTGCAGGATCACTTTACTTTAACCTATGGAACATGTCCATTGTTAAGGTAGGTGATAATGAATACCCCCATCTTGTTGGAAGATAGAGGACACCGCATCTATCTCCAGGATCACCCGCGTAGACCCTGTGGAACATGTCCACTGTCAAGGCAGGGCAATGATGTGAAGCACCATCCTGTTGGAAGACGGACAACAATATTGGTGAATCTTCTCTCTGAAGGATATGAAGGTTGAAGGATGTTCCACATACTCTGAGATCTGGCACCAATACCCTGTTTCCAGGATCACTATACTTCAACCTGTGGAACATGTCTACTGTTGAGGTAAGTGACAGTGAATACTCCCATCTTGCTAAAAGATAGAGGACACCGCGTCTATCTCCAAGATCACCCGTGTAGACCTTGTGGAACATGTCCACTATCAAGGCAAGGTGATGATGTGAAGCACCATCATGCTGGAAGACAAACAACAGTATTGGCGAATCTTCACTTTGAAAGTTTTGGTTGAGGGATTTCTTGTAAAAAGACACAAGAAAAACAAGATGCATAATAATTTTGTATTTGAAATTAAAAGTTACCTTATCAGAAGCCATGATGATTCCACAAAGCAACACACAGAGGAATTTCTTCAAGTTGTAAGCTTGTTGTTTAGATATGGAAACCTCGAGTCAAGTGGTGCAGTCGTTGCACCTGGTGATGTGAAAGCTGATTTGAGTAATACACATGATGGAGTTAAGAAAGGTTTGAGTCTCCTATTTTCCCAATCACTTAATTACAATTTGTTTGAGACGTGTTGATATGAGAAAATTATCACATGAAACGGGGCACATAGGATTGGTTTTCTTATGAGAAGATACTAGGTGAAAGAGGCAATGAAAAAATATTGAGAAGAAAACTGGGGCATTAAAACTATCGGACTAATCAACCATTGTAACAACCAGCATGGAATTTTCTCTTGTGAGACTGACTAAAATGACCATGTCTGAAGGTAGGAGAGGAGTTCAATATTAACAAGATTAGGATGGTTGAGACATCAAGGCAATCAAGCATGTTAAATGTACATAATATGAATGAAGCCTTTGATCACTAGCACCTCCAAAAGGTGCCTAAGCTAAAGAAGAAGCTTTTGATTTCTAAGGACTGGGCGTGAACAAAAGAATATTAAAAAAAAAAACCAACATCCATTCATCAACAATTGTAGGTTGGGCCTTTACATCCTAGGGGTCTGTTAAAGCTGGGATGTGTCACTAGATACCTTAGTGATCCTTCCAGTTACAATATCAAGTGAGTAACCCTTGTTATGACTATGTGAGAAAACAGATGAGTGTCATGTGAACCAAGCTATGAAAGTAAATGGCAGACCATGGTTCATATGACCATGCAATTCCAAGACTCAGATATCTTATGAATGGTTGTCTTTGTTACACATGACTGTCCACATGTGGGAGAAAAGGGAGGAGTGGACATACCTTTTTGACTGTGTATTGGAGCTTTTCCTACCCCAGCCTGTGGGTCTTCAACATATTTTTCGTGCGGGTTCTTGCATCTTCTCAAGCAGATTTCATGAGAGCGACGAATCAAAGCACTAAGTTCTTTGTCGAGCCAAACTTTAATTGCTAAAGGGATCCAAAGATTTGAAGTTGGCAGCAATTTTCTTAGGGCATATAGCTTCAGCGTTGGATGCCTTGCCTCAAAGAACCCTTTTAGTGGTAGCAGCAACAACTTCAAACCCTAATTAAGCACTGAGCCTCCAAACTTATGCCATATAAAAGAAAAGGAGGATCTTGAGCAGGAAAGAAAATAGAAACCTTGAGAGTGGTTTTTAAAGCAATGAAGACTTCCCTTCTCCAAAATTAGAAATAGATTCCCGTGTCAAAGATTAGAAACCAATTCTCTTGAATGGGTTTTATGGGGTTTTAAGGAGCAGTACCATATTATGATGTACCCGCAAGTGGGTTAAGGCAATTGCTAAGTTCTCATATGAAACAAATTCAAACATATGAATCGGTTTTTGAGAAGTAACCACAACGTGCTATGCCCCCAAGTGGGTATACCACATACATGTGCTTGAATTTAACCAATGATTACTTCCAAAAAGATACAACATCAATATAGTATGGCACCAAAGAATATTTTGACTCAATGAAAGAGGTGGTTAACAACGTGACCAGTAACAAGTTTATTGAGAACTCAACATTGGGTTGATGGACAATTGTGCAGTTCCCGCAACTCCTAACAAGTTCATAACCATGTGAGCCCCTTTCAATGCACCAAGTGAGTTGGTTTTGATTGTGACCATGACATCAAAGGGGAGATAGCCTGTTCCTCCCATCGCTAATGCCAGTTTCTAACCAAAAAAATAAAATAAAATTGGGTTTAACTAGTGTTCAACTGGGCACCTTTGGAGGTGATTTTTCATTCCCCCATTGGCGGTTTAGAGCAAGTAGCCATACGGAGTCATTATCCCCACTAAGGTGAACATGACTACAGGTGCACCAGCCTCAAACAACGCTCGGGTCCCACTTTTATGTTGCCTCAAAGGTAGCCAAACAGTCATTAAAAAAATATGGGTACATTTGTAACCAGTGTTTCAACTGGGCACCTTTGGAGATGTTTTCTCAATTACCCATTGGCAGTTTTGCACAAGAGGCCAGACAGAGTTATTCTCCTCACTAAGATGAACGTGAAACCAGGTGGACCCACCCTAAAAGATTTTCGGGTCCCACTTTTATTTTGTCTCAGAAATGGCCAAATAGTCATATTTGAAAATTGTCTAGGTGCATTTTTTACTAGTGTTCAGCTAGGCACCTTTGGAGGTGATTTCTCATTTACCCATTGGTTGTTTTGATAAAGTAACATATGATTTTCTTCTCCTCACTAAGGTGAACATGAGAGTCTAACTAAGGTGAAGGGATCAATGATGCGTCATCATCATTGCACTTCTGTTGACACATCCTTGAGGGGGCATTTATAGATACATAAATTTTATTTAAATTACAAATATGGTCCTACACCCTCTCAAATTTATACAAAAAGGCCAAACCGTCATGTATGGGCCTTACACTCATAAATTAAGCCCAATTGAACAGACAAATCCATTGGGTCTGATCCGGGTTTCAAACAATAATCCATAAGACCACCAAACCCACACATGTCTCAGCCCATTAGCTGACCCAAAAACCCAACTAGTATGGGACCCACATGTAATACCCTGA
>JAOXJP010227498.1:0-11293 GCA_025762735.1 Platanus orientalis | reverse complement strand
CAGAACAGTACTTTTGGTAATCACTAACGGTAGAATGTAAAAATTAGTACATTTCTTTACAAAATAGAATTTTAAGAACACTAAGGGTAAATCACAGATTAAACATGTAGCTTCTTGCAAATTAGTAGATCATTACTTCTAGAATTATTTAGAAGATCAAAACAACTCTTAGAATAGCTTTTACAATTTTTGGAATAAAAACTTATTTTAAAACTCTTGATTTTCTAGTAAAAACATAGTTTTATATGTATTAATAATACAAAATAGATGATTCAACTCATTAAAATCCTATGGAATTAAAAAAAATCAATTTTTAATCGTGTTCTTGCAAAACTAATTTATCTCTTACAAAACCATATTTTAGTTCTTTTAGGCAAAACAAAACCAATGAAAAACTATTAAAAATTGGATCAAAACGTTGTTTAATCTCTTTAAAAAATGGAGTGGTAAAGATCTAAGAACCTAGAAATTTAAAACAATAGTTTTGTGGGCATCGCAAAAAGACCAGATGGTCTACCCACCCCACTTCGGGGGATGGTGCCTGTCCAACGTGGGTTAGCCAGGGCTTGGTCTTAGGAGTTGCCACCAACTATGATATTTACAGATGGAGTTGGACATCTATCTCATTTCCTGGGGAAATGAGGGGTGCAAGCCTTGCAGTATGGACTAGACTCTTAGGCTAGAATGATTCTTAATGTTGTATAGTTTTTCAGAGAATTGAGTAAGCTATTTTGTTACAATTAGGGAACGTGTTAGGCACCTCAATTACCCACATTTTTAGGGTG
The DNA here is from genome assembly GCA_025762735.1 of Platanus orientalis. Lineage (NCBI taxonomy): Eukaryota > Viridiplantae > Streptophyta > Magnoliopsida > Proteales > Platanaceae > Platanus > Platanus orientalis. The sequence goes on along the minus strand of JAOXJP010227498.1, from coordinate 10,508 downwards.
ACTTCTCTAACCTAACAATTTATGTCTGCCATGAGCTATAATGTTATATATCTATTAGATTTAATATTATTGGTTTGTACCACCCCCGTGGTGTGATCATTGCAGTTGCACTTGAGAAATAGTCTCAAGCTACCTACATACCCGATCTTGTGTGGTTTAGGTTCCTAGGGTTTTGTCGGGATCAAAATGTATATAGTTCTAGGGGTCTGTTATGTGTGCAAATTTTGATAGTCAAGTACGTCTGACTGTGAGATTGATTTATGGTAGGTTCATTTTAGTTTATTCATGTACTTACAGAGTATTCTGCGTTGTTGCAACATACGATCTAAGTTAGTGAAATGAGGATCAGAACTATGTCATACCAATGTGAGCTTCTTGCACTTTAGTTTCAAACTTAATGAAATCCTATTTTGCTTCATTTTCTCTCTTCATTTTCCAATTTCATGACAAAAAGAGGGAAACAAGTGCATGGATATAGGGGGACGACCCATGAATTTAGGGTGAGAGGAAATTTTTTTAGAAAGCTATAAATCTAAAATCTTTATTCCTCACATAAATAGCTAAATTTTTAAAGGATTCCCTAATGTAATGCAAATTAAAGAACCTAAACAGTAATAATAAATATGACATTATATTTGTTTGCTTGAGTGTGCTTTGTGTGCATCTATTTAATTTTCATTTGACTCCCTTATTTGGGCTAGAGAGAGGTATTGTTTGTCAAATGCATTTTTGGTTGTTGAGACCTAGGCACCAAAGTGAAGATGAAGAATTAAGTCCACAAGCGCACATCAAGGGGGAGTTCAAGACCAATTTCTTATCTGTGTAAATGTAACTCATGAATCTCATGGAGTCTGTAATTGCAATGCATATATCTATTGTACTCTATCCATGTATTTCATTGTGTTTTATCATGGAATTGCCAAAGGGGGAGATTGTTGATGTAAATTGTCAATTACATTGACTGAAAAATACATAGAGTGGTAGATTAGGCATAGCTTGAGCACTTTGCATATTTTTTAGTCATGTTTGTATTCTATAGAGTCCTTGTGTCCAAAGAGTGAAGACTTTCTCCAAGGAGTTTGAAGCTATAAGGATGAAGCCTTCCCCAAGTTGCTAAGGTCTAAGACTTGAAGACTCAAGCCTCTACATGCTCAATAAAGATATATAAAGGTAATCACAAGGCTAGACATAGGTTAAAGAGACCTAAAGACCCTTGTGAGGGTTAATGGACCAAACCATGCCTTAGACATAAGTCTCACAATGATTAAAATCTATTTTAAGGAAAAATGACAGAAAAATGAGGGAATTAGATTAATTCAAGGGTGGTCGGATCAATCCAAACTTACCGGATCGATTTACTACTTAGTGGATCAATTTGATGGCCATTGGATCAATTTGATAGGTCTATCAAATCGATTGGAGCAAGCTCAAGCTCTCATTTCCAAGACTGATTGAGACATCAGATCAATCCAATTTTAGTGGATCGATTCGATTGGATCAATCCGATATCAAAGAACTTCAAAAAATATAAATCTATGGCTGTGGTTTTTTAACTGTTGGGAATGATGCCTATCCAAGGGTGCATGACTATGCTCATCCCCTATAAGTATAAGAGACACACAAAGAAATTTTGAGAGAGAGTAAGAGCAAGCTAAGGTATTCAATCCTCCCAACTACCTAAGGCTCTCATTTATGAACTTCCATTGAAGAATTAAGGAGGAAGAACCATTAAGTCAGCTTTCCTAGCAATCATTCTTCATTTAATATAAGAAGAAAAGTAAGAAGAGGGTTTACTCTCAAGTAAACCCTAGTGTGAAACTCCAAGAAGCAAGGAGACAATTCTTGGGAGCTTGGTGGAAAGCTAAAGCACATTACCTCAACAAGTAACAAACACCATCAAAGGGTAACAAACAATACACCAATCTTCAAGAGGTAACTTATATTGACTTCTCTTTATATTAAGACCTTAGCACTATTGTCGGAGACACCGGAAGTGTATACCCTAGCATTTCTGCCAGTGACATTGAAATGTAGACTACTCCCGTTGGAGATACCGGGAGTAGAAATAATACTCACTGGAGACACCGAGTGTAGAGCTTGCAAATGCAAGTAGATAGGTTTTGAATTTTAACCTTGATTATAACTTGTTTCAATTTAAATAAAATTTAGTAGCTTGGTAATGAACTTTGACATTGGATGTAGGTTGGAGTGCCGAACCACTATAAATATCGTGTTGTGTGTTGATTACTTGTGTGTGTATTATCCTTTCTCTCTATCTTGGAATAATATCTATTGCATCATCTTTTATACTTGTAATTAAGAATTAATTTAAACTATTTGAAAGAAAAAATTGAATAAATCCATTACATTGCACTTGAAACCTTAACGATTGAATTGTATCATTAAGTGCATTTATTTCCAAGTAGCAACATAACATCTTTTAATTGGAAATCTAAGTGGGAGTTAAATTAAAAAGAATTTTTAATATATTCTACTCACCCTCCTCTAGGATTAAAGCCAGACTTTCAAAAACTGCCACCATTGCATTCAAAAGAGGACCCCCGCACACAAGCAAGCTACATCAGTCGCTGACCAAAACCCCTGTAGGGGATATGTCTAGCCTCTTAGCTAGAGTAAAGAAATATGAAAAACTAAAAGATGAGGCACCACCTCAAGGGACAACAATGATTGATACACCACTAGACCTTCGATTTTCCTACCAAAGATCAGCATAAGGGAAGTCCCAAAAAGAAAAGAAAGATGGAGGACAAGTCTGTTCGAGAGCTTATACCTCTTAACACACCCATATAAGTCATCCTACAATAAATCAAGCATGAACTGTATCTCAAATGGCCAGTGTTCATGAAAGGGGACCCAAGCACAAGGGATCAATTCAAACATTGTGCATATCACAAAGCCAAAGGCCACAGAACTGATGAATGCAAAATCCTTTGGTTGTAAATCGAGGATCTCATTTGTCGTGGTTACCTAAAGACTTACATAACTAACATGAATCAACAAGCAGCATGATTCCCTTGAGAAGAAAAGACCCGTCCAACTCAGGTGGCTAACATTCAGTCACCATAAATAATAGATCCTGCCATCCACACTATTCATAGAGGACCCCGGGCTGAGCAAGCCACTTGGTCAACCTTAAAGAGTTATCATAAAAAACCAGTCCAGGTACACTGAGTCTTTCACATATCATAACCCGCTAAGATCATCGCTCAACCACTACCAAAGCTACAATAAGGGCTATTCACCTTCTTGGACCAAGATCTAGAATGGTTGCACTTCCCACATAACAATGCCCTATTGATCTCTTCAACGATTTCCAACTCAGAGGTCAAAAGAACCATGGTGGATACATGAAGCTCTACAAACATACTTTTCTTCCCAGACTTCTATCAGTTGAATCTAAAAATGTCTGAGCTTGAATCCTATTCTACACCCTTGGTTCAGTTCGATGGCCACTAGCCCACACCAACCTTAGGGAAAATAAAATTACATGTGTCCCTTGGACTAGTGACACTTATGGTGGACTTCTTGGTGGTTGAAGCTTCTTCCCCTTACAACACCATCTTAGGTAGGGGGTGGATTCATAAAATGAAGGCAATTCTTTCAATCTATCACTGATGCCTTTGGTTCTCGATGCCAAAAGGATTGATGAAGGTACGATGAGACCAATCATTGGCTAGAAAATGCTATATCCTAGCAATGAAAGTGGATCAACAACAACAGAATTCAACAAGCCAATAACAATCACTGCATGGCTCCCAAGATACACACAGTCGTACTTGGGGACCCTAAACCATTGTGGTTGAGGTAAAGGAAATAAGGTTTGACCCAAGCAAACCTGATCATATAACCCAAATTGGAGCCCAGTAACTTGAAGGCTTTAAGCAATAACTATCTTGTTTTCTTATAAAAAATAGAGATGTGTTATCATTTGCACCCTCGGACATGCCATGCATAAACCCAGAGGTTATGACTCATAATCTGAATGTTGATCCCTCTTACCCACTAGTCAAACAGAAGCAAAGGAGGTTCGCCCTAGGACGAAACCTCATCATCAAAGAAGAACTTGAATGCTTCTACATGCTACATCATTTTGAGAGGTTCAGTACCTAGAATGGTTAGTCAACATAGTAGCAGTGCCAAAGAAGAAAAAAAGTTGCCAGTTTGTGTGTATTACACTAATCTCAATAAGGCTTGTCCCAAGGACATCTTTCCACCCCCAAATATAGATCAATTGGTAGACGCTACAATATGCCATGAAGTCTTATCATTTATGGATGCATACTCTAGGTACAACTAGATTCCTATGCACCCATCAAATTAGGAGAAGACCTCCTTCATCACTAAGCAAGGCCTCTATTGTTATTAGGTCATGCCATTTGGCCTGAAAAACATAGGAGCCACTTATCAGTGACTGGTGAACAAAATCTTTAAGGATCATGTAGTCGAAAGTATGTAGGTCTATGTGGATGATATGATAGTCAAAAGTCAAAAACAGGAATCATTTCACTCACCTAGCTGAGGCATTCCGGTTACTCAAGAAGTATCAAATGAAACTTAATCTCATGATATGCGCCTTTGCTATATCCTCAGGTAAGTTCCTAGGATATATGGTTACACAGAGAGGAATATAAGCTAACCCATCTCAAATAAGAGCATTAGCCTATATGCCATCACCTACCAATGTCAAAGAAGTTCAAAGACTCACAAGGAGGATCACGGCTTTAAGTAGATGCATCTCAAAATTTGGTGACAGATGCAAGCCTTTCCTCTAGCTCTTGAAAGCAAACAAAAAGTTCAAGTGGAATAAAGACTATGAACATGATTTCCAGCAACTAAAGCAATATCTTCGCAACCCACCATTATTGTCAAAGCCCTAACCAGGGAAGATCTTTTACTGTATTTATGCATCTCTCTGGTGGCAGTTAGTGTAGTCTTGATACTTGAAGATGAGGGTCTGAAACCTATCTACTACATAAGTAAGACTCTTCTTAATGTAGAAACATGTTACACATTTGTGAAGAAAGCCGTTTTAGCCTTGGTGAGCATCTCGCGAAAATTGTGATCATATTTTTAGGCGTACACCGTCATGGTCATCACCAACCTTCTAATGAGGACCATCCTTTTAAAGATGGAGCTCTCCAAGAGATTTACAAAATGGGCCATGGAGCTTGGGGAGTATGACATCCGCTACTAGCCTCAAATGGCCAAGAAATGACAAGTTCTCGCAGAATTCTCGCGTAAACCCCTGAACCAACCCAAAACCAAGGAGTCATCTCCACAATCAACTTGGAAGCTTTTCGTGGACGGGGCTTCCAATGCAAAAGGTGCGGGTGCTAGTGTAGTGCTCATCACCCTAAAATGTGAAACATTGAAGCAAGCCATAAAGATAATCTTCCCTACTTTAAATAGTGAAGTAGAATATGAAGCCTTACTCACAGGCCTTGAATTAGCTTACCACTTCAGTACAAAAATGCTGATCATGCAAAGTGATTCACAATTGGTGATCAAGTAAACCAAAGGAGAATTCAAAACTAGAGATCCACGTATGACATCCTACTCTGAAGCAATCCATTCAGAATTGAAGAATTTCATTACACAAAATTGCAACGATTTCCCTGAGAACAAAACATCCATGCAGATGCTCTTGCCACCCTTGCTTTATTACTAGAAATAAAGGGAGCATGAGATATCCTAGTGATACATCTTTCAGAACTGAGCATAATGCAAGTTCAACAAGTGAGCTAGCAAATTGAGCCTAAGCCTACCTGGATGGATCCCATCATCTAGTATCTATAGCATGGAACCCAGTCTAAAGGACACAAAGAATCCATAAAATTGCATTAAAAGGCAACAAGATACATACTCATCAATGACCAACTTTACATGAGGTCCTATATTGGCCATATATTCATCGAGATTCATAAGGGTCAATATGGAAATCATATTGAAGGAAGATCTCTAGCTCACAAAGCAATGTTATAGGGATATTATTGACCCTACAAGTAGAAAGATGAGCAATAGTTCGTCAGAAGGTGTGACAAGTGTCAAAAGTATGCACCAATGACCCACCAGCTGACCCAGGAGCTTATGCCAGTCAGTAGCTCTTAGCCCTTTGAGCAATGGGGACTTGACATAGTCAGTCCTTGACCAACTACTCCAAGGCAAAAACAATATCTCTTGGTAGCCAAATACTACTTCACTAAATGGATAAAAACAAAATCCTACACTAGAATAAGGGAAACAAATCTCAAATTTTTTTCTAGAAGCACATAATATGCAGATTCAGAATTCCAAGAGCACTAGTCACTGACAATGGACAACTGTTCGATGGTAGGCAATTTAGAAACTTCTATGAAGAATACAACATAGCCAACCGTTATTCGATACTTAGATATCCTCAAGCAAACGATCAAGTAGAGACATCCAATAAAATAATATTGGATTGCCTCAAAAAATGTTTGGACGTAGCTAAAGGAAGATGGGCCAAAAAGCTACCCGGAGTATTATGGGCCTATCGCACCACCAAAAGACAACCCACTGTAGAAATCCCTTTCTCTTTGGTGTACGACATGGAAGCTGTCATACCAATTGAAGTATATGAGCCAACACTACGAGCTACAATGGCAGATACACCAAGTAACGAGCAGCAGCTGGCCCCTGTGTTTGGATTTACTAGAGGAAAAAGAGAAAAAACCCAAGCCCGGATTGTAGCCTACTACTAGAAGCTCAAAAAATACTACAACCAAAATGTTAGAAAGAAAGAATTCCGAGGAGAGCTAGTCCTTACAACCAAAAGGTCAGCAAGGTTTAGTTGTGTTATCTCAGTTTTTCCCGTGTCTTCCCTTCTGGCAGGCGTTTAGATCTTCTTATAGAGCTCGATGAAGCTTGATCCCTTTGGTTTAGGAATTGAAATCTCTGAGATCTCGGGAGATTGAAGCAACTTGAACTACTTTGACCACCTTTGAACAAGCTTTTGGAGTGAAACTCACTAGTGGTTTTTGAGTTGATCATATCTTTGACTTGAAGATCAGTCCATTACTCTACGTGCATTAGGGATCACGTAGCCTGACGTGATTAAGAATGAGTCTGCATGTAGATGGCATGTCAGGATGCCTCAAATCTGGTTTGACTAGCTTGACCTTTAGACTCTATCTTGCCTAATCTGGTTTGGAGTAGACTAGTCTCGAGTGAGATCCGGTTTGCAATGAGCCATCGCATGGTTGGACCTGGCTTAGAAATAACATGTGGCGGCGTCTTATTGGTGGGTATTTTTGCCCATGTGGAAGAAGCAGAGAAAGCTGTGGAAATGTTTAATGGTTATATAAGTATCTCCCCTCATTTTTTATCTATTTATTCATATATGGTTTAATTTTCTGGTGGATTTTTGTAATTGTTATCTTATAAGAATTGTCTTTACTTGTGCTAAAACAGTATTATAGATAAGAGTGGGCAAAGCTGATTTCTTGCAGTGCCATAACTTGAGGCGACTTGGGAGCCGAGGCACTGGATAACACGTGTTGAAAAAAGTGAAAAAACACATCTTGTGCACCCATGCTGGGTGTTTTTTAAATTTTGTCAACACATGTCACCCAGCGCCCTAGTGCTTCAGGGTCGTTGCAAGTTTTGGCGCTGCAGGAAATCCGCTTTAGAGAGTGGGAGGTTTGATCTATTTTTGTTCTCTACTTCTATGCTGCATTAATGAATTCATAACTGTCTGGTTGACAGATTGCTAAACATCGTTTTTTCTAGCATAAAATTTTGCATGAACAATAATTCGCATCACTTGATTTCCATTAAATTCCTCTCCTGCCAACAGATTAATATGCCGGGTAGGAGAGAGACGTATGTGTCCCGCTCCTGCACTTAATAGATTAATCTTCTGGCAGGAGAGGATCTCTAGGGTTTATAAAATATTAGGTGTATCACTTATTATAGGCTGATATCATCTGCGACACCCCCTGATGGGACACTCAGGGGGGGGAATCAATTCACTTTTTGGGGATTTTTGATTCCCCCCTGAGTGTCCCATCAGGGAGGGTGTCGCAGATGGTTTCACGCCCTTATTATATAAACATCTGTACATGGCCGTGTATGATGAAGATTGGCGACAATCTGCATTAGTATCATCCCCACCCTTAAAAGAAGAAACAAAAGCAGTTGACATCAATTGATCTAGTTGTCTAATTCCTCTCATACACCATCCCCTCTTGCTGTCAAGTACAAGCAACTGTAAAGAGTTATAAATGATCAACATGTGATCATAGATGGTTGGATCAACCATATGCGAGCAACTACAAAACCACGCCCATTCAAGATCTAGTTGTCAATTTCCCTTCAATGGTCCTAATAAATGCTCTAATCGATATAGATCAGCTTCAATTCAGGGTGGAAATTCTTGACCCGATCCTCAAGTTGACTAATTTTCTTCCAGTTTTTTTTGCTAACCCAAACTTGGTTAGAATTTGACTTTGACATGGATTTAAGACAATGGAGTTCGGCATCTTGACGTTTCAAGTGGTATCATCTCACCAAATAGTGGGCAATCATTAATGCATCTTCAAGACACGGAGTGCAACGAGTGTGAGTGTGACATAGGGTGAAAACATTAAAACACAAGAAATTAATGGGTTTGTCATGTTACACTCAAGAGTAGACAAGATGTTACAAGACTTTAAGCAGACAGGAGTGTTTCCGGAGTGACTTGTAGGCCATCAGTCATTATTTCTACCATGCAAGTAGCAATAGCATTATCTCCAGTTGTTTCCTCTAACCCAAAGCTGACCTTCCAAGATGGCTTTGGTTATAAAGATATATCACCATAGTGAGCAGTTATAAATTTCCATAGTTTGGAACCCATCAACCACAGTGTTGCTACAATGGCAACAACCTTAGTACAATGCATTGCCTTCAATTGCCCCCTCTCTTCTCCTTTGGGTTGGGGCTCTCCCTCAGCAGTCTTTACTCATATGCCCAAGAGTTCTTCATTGCCGCTGATCAATGCTGTCTCAGTGGCCTTTCCAAGTGTAAGCAAGTTGAACCTGACGGAGTGCGGGGTCCGCCAGAGGGCCAGGTGCTTGGCGTCCTCACCGCCGAGCCAAGGTATAGAAAGACTTTAGAGTATGATTTTGTATCTCTTACCATATGTCCTCGAAATCAAGGTTGCTGGTGCATAAGGTATACCCATAAAAATGGGGTGTATACAGCTAAAAATAAAAAGTGTTCAAATTAACATTTGCTCCCTACTTAAAACAAGCATCAAATTCCAAAAACCATCACGTGTCAACCTGGGGTGAGAAAAAATGGTAGGACATACAAAATCCTGGACATTAACATTTGCTCACACACACACACACACACACACACACATATATATATATCCTCTACATTGGGATCACAGTTCGCCCCCTCACTAGGGCTGTCAATCGGGCTGGGCGGGGCGGGGGCGGGCCGAGGTAAGCCTGAACTTCCTTACATGGGCCCTAACTCAGCCCGAGCTCGAACTTGGCCCGAGGTAGTCAAGCCTGAACTTGGCCTGTTTTAAAATCATGGGCTTTGGGCTGATTTTGGGCTAGGCTACATACGATTACTGCTTTGGATTGGGTCGTGCTGAGTTTGGGCTGAAATTGAACCTGCCCGAACTCAGCCCGAATAAAAGTTCAGTCCTGAAAGCTGGGCCCGAACTCAACCGAGCCTGAAGTTAGCTTGGCCCAGTTGACAATTTTTCGGGCATGACATGTCGGGCTTCAGACCAGCCCGGCCCAATTGACACCCTTACCCCTCACAGGAGTGTGTGGGCCCTATGCACTTTTTATGGGCCCACACCACCTCTTGTGAGTGGGTGAACAGTGCTCCCAGTGTAGAAGATATATATATATATATATATATAATCCTTCTAAAAACTTAAAAAGAAAAAAAAATTCACGTGTACCCCTCCTCTCCCACTTCGTCTTCGTCTTTTCCCTCTCCTCCCTTTGAAGCCTTCTCACCATCAACATCTCTTATGAGCCAAATATAGTCAGCATCAATTCCGACATGACCAGAAGGAGCAACGACATCGGTGTTGACTCAATGACACCCGCTAATCTCTTCTTATTATCTATGCCTCTGTTTGGTGGTTTCTTCTGTTAGATTGAAAACCAATTTATGGACTAAGATGCGCTCATTTCCATGGGTGAATCAGCTGATCTTTTCCACAAACTACATATATAGTCAGTGATTCCATGAAACACGCTGGATATTCTATGCGGACACGTGTCAGGTAGGTGATATGGGACTTGAGCACATCATCATATCTAAAAGGAAAAGAATTCCTAAACCTATTCGAGGAACAAACCTATTTAGAGAACATGCATAAATTTCACCTGGAATAATTAAAATGGGTAGGGGCTAGATGAAATTTTAAATACCCACCTATTTTATTCCATATGACATCCCCTGGTGTCCTGGACACCATCCTGGACAGGACATTTGCTCCCACTATGTGTCAG
>JAOXJP010227497.1:0-11293 GCA_025762735.1 Platanus orientalis | reverse complement strand
CTTACCCTTAATCTCAGGAACTCAGACCAGTACAAAGAGTCAAACCCCTAGACCCCCGGGTCTAGACTTCTCCTCTTCACCCTAAGAGGAGAACCGATGTCCAACTCCATCAGTTAACCCCGAGTTGGTGGCGACTCCAAGAAAAGTCTAACCCTCCTGTAAAAGGGTTAGCGACTTCTCACGCATCAGCCTCAGGCACTGAAGAGTGGACTCAAAAACCATTGGCAGGCGGGGGCATCCGAACCTCTCCCGAACCCCGATGTCTACATGACTAGACCTGAAGCTGTGTCTCAGGTTGCCTATATACCCCTTACAAGTGCACTAGTCGAATGCTTTAACAATTATGAGTCATTAGGGATCAAGTCTATGTAGTTCCTCTACAAAATGGTGAAAGGAAAAAATCTTTTGAAAAAATAAATAGGAGTAGAGGAGTCAGCTCTTCCTAGCCTCTTTTCTCAATCAATCAATCCATCACATGGTCCTAGTTCTCTACTACGGCTAAGTTGGCTTGTCCAATTTTCTCTCTAGCTTCTACAGGTACCCATGTTTCTGGCATGTTGACTTGGTCTAGGTTAAGATCATCTAGGTCTAACTCTTCACTCATAATAACTAATTATAGTGCTTTCATGACATCACCAGGGAGAGAGTAGACTAAGGGGAGCTAGGTTGTCCTCCCTATGTTCTAAGGAACAGGGGTTGAATTTTTTCCCAACCTCAGGGATAGACTGCTTAGAGTTGAACAAGTGGGTATGAGGAGCAGCCTCAAAGTGGTAGGTAGAGTGTTGACTGATGATTGGAGGGGGAATAATGATTGGTTCTATTGGCATATACTCTGAGCTGAGCTTGGGTGGTACTATTTGAGCTGATGGTTCAGTTGGCAGGGTAGTGCAAGTTTTGGGTAGTCTATAAGTTGATAAAAAGTGTTGGATGGCCTTGCGGCCAACTTTCTTCTTCCTGTTCCTTTTGAACTAATGCTTGATAAGAGGTTTAAACCCTAGGCCTGCCTTATATGGCACCTTGATGGCTTTGATAGGGTTCTTTCTTCCTTGAGAGAATTTTCTTAGGCTTTTGTTCTGATCAAACTTCATCTTGGCCATCATGTGGAACTTCGGCAAAAGTATTTTAGCCTTCCTCTTTAGATTTGCTGCCTCTTTCTGTATGTACAACCTCAAATTAGTACAATGTGAAAGTGTTTGGAGCTTATAGGTTTCGAACTCCCAATATCTTATGCCCTGTCATTGTATTCACATATGTATCTACTAGTACTGTGATGTCCTTGTCATCAATAATAAACTTCACTTTTTGGTGGAGAGTGGATGGGACGGCGCTTGCTTGGTGAATCCACGATCTTCCCAACAACATCATGAAGGAGGACGGTATGCTCAGCACTTGAAACTGAACTTGGAACATTCTCCCTTCTATCACTAGGGGAATGTACACTACTCCTTAGCCGTGACTGACTGAGTTGTCAAAGGCCCTTATGTCACATGGGTTGGGTTTCACATAATCTGATGGAACTCCCAACGTGTCTAATGTATCTTTTGCACAGATGTTCAGGGCAGACCCATTGTTTACCAAAATGAGAGGAATACACATATCGGAGTGGCGGGCCGTGATGTAGATGGCTCGATTGTACATGGTGTTAACCTTAGGAATCTCTTTCTTTAAAAATGTTATGACTCGTGGTGTTGATACTCTGGCCACCATATTTGTCAACTTGTTTGATGTGATTAAAGTATCCACAAAGGACTTTATAAATATGCTCAAGAATCTCTCTGTGCTGCTCTAATGTCAACAAAAGGCCCAAGGTCGAGACCTGTGCTGGTGTCTTGGATAATTGCTCGATCAAGAACAGGTGAGACTTTCGAATTGTTGGTTCAAAAATCTCATTTTCTCTCCTTTCCTCTTCCTCTCTGGTTTTCTTCTATACCTCTGTCTCAACTTCTTCTTCTATGATTTTCTCTTTCCCTTTGCCCTCATGATACAGATATGTGACTGGCTTAGAGACTCTGTTTAACCTGGTGATGAAGGCTGTGAGTTCTTCCAACTTGTCTTTCAATAGCTCGGGATCTGCTACTTCCCCGACTAAATAGCCTAAAGGGACATGGTTCAACAAGTATTGTATTTTGGTGGGTGGAGGGATGTTGATGACTTGGTAAGGGGATGAGAGGTCAGTGAGTCGGGCATACAATCATGGTGGGGGAATGATATGTGGGGGTGAAAATGGGTCTTGGATTGTTAAACCTTCTCATATATGTTGATGTTAGGGGGCAGGACTGTTACTGGGCTATCTAGGGCCATATCCCACATATGTGTAACTAGATGCTTATATTCAGGAGGGGGTATAGGCTCGGGGGAGTATCCATTCAGGGTGGACACTTGGTTAGTGTCAGATAAGAAAATTATCTTTTGGGTTCTAAGATTCTGGTAATAAAGCTAGAAGGATTGAACTGAGTGCTGGTGAGACTGATCATATTGATCCCTTTAGGTGGTTGGTGGTCAGGGACTGGATTCTGGATGATGTTTGAATTTAGTAGAGGATTATTAGGTGTAGGGTCAAATGATACCTTACCCTCATCGATGAGGTCTTGTATGTCATGTCTTAGATGAAAGCACTTATCGATGGTGTGCCCTGGAGATTGATGGTATTCATAATGTTCCGCTAGGTTGTAGCGGTAGGGCAGAGGGTAAGGTAGAGGTCTTAGGTTAATCAACTGCAGTAACCTTTTTTTATGAGGTACTCCATTATGTATTTGTAGGAATATGGAAATGGGGAGAACTTTCTCTTTTTCTTCTCTTGTCCGGGTCCACCTGGGTATCTGGGTTAGTACAGCTGTTGTGGAGGAATGATGTTCATGGCTACTGGGTAGTTCTGGGTCTACAGCAGCGGAGGCAGAATATGACCGTTGTTCTGACTGGGCCTAGGGACCTTAATGGCTTGAACCAAGTTTAGTTTTGGTCTGGTGACAGTTGCCTTATTCGACGTGGTTCTGGTGAAACTGGCAAGGGTGAGCGGTGCATCTTGTACTAAACTTGCCTTGATGGCTAACTCTACCTTTGTGGCTTTATCGATAACCTCGACAAAATTGCTTTGTGAGGTAGTCAAGAGCATCAGCTGATAGGTAGGACCCAATGTTCTCATGAAAGTGGATATCATGGGACATAGAGTGCTTAAGGTTGGAGGTTTTGAACCTCCACCTATAAGTGAACTCCCTGATGTTTTCTCCCGTGACAAGTCTCATTCCTTCTACCTCTTCTTTGGTTGGTAGCATCTTAAGATTAAATCTATAATGTTTGAGGAATGACCGTGTTAGGGCTCTCCATGTACTGATATTACTCTTCTTTTGGCTTGCCAGCCATTTCCCTACATTTTTCTCTAGACTTTGGCCAAACATCGGGACTAAAATATGCTCATCATGTCTCTATTACAACAAAACATTGCAATACATGTGGAGATGCATCATGGGGTAGGTGGTACCATCATACTTCTCAATATTTGGCATTTGGAAGTTTGGTGGTAGTACACCCTTGGGGTGGATACGGAGATCCTCGAAATCCATGGAGATGGGGAATTGCCCCCTTTCATCAGCTTTACCTCTGTTATGAGCTTGGCTAGCTTCGCACTGGTCCCATCATCCTTGGGGGGAGCAATAATCTCCTTTTCCTTTCTGCTAGATGTCGATGGCCCATATTGCTCTTCTAGGTCAAAGATGGCCCAATGTTCAGGCTGCATTTAAGTGGCAGTAGCTTGAGGCGGGGCTGTGACATAGATGGGGGCCTATTTTTATGACTAGCCAAAAGGTGGAGTCTACTAGACAATACTCGGAGGTGGTGGCTCGAAGATTGTGCTGTAGCCATGAGGCCCTCCTTACTTTAATAGATACTCAAACATCAGCTTCTTGAACTCAGTGAGTGTAGGCATTCGAAGCTGCTCACTGATATTGGGTTGGTTGTGGGGTGGTAGAGAAGTTTGGGTTGATGAAGAAGAATGACCATGCATAGAGGTGGATGTCCACCCATGCCAATACATGAAGTCCCCCATTAATTACTCTACCTCAAACTTGAACCCATCTGAGAGGGTGTCTTCAGGACTTATCCTACTAGGAGGTGGGTTTCCCGAGGATGCCTCTGGGAGGGTAAGGGGTGTGGTGCTTGCTATAGGCGAAGGTGTCGACTTGTTGGCCATGGCTTTGCTACGTTGTGCCTTCTTCTTCTGCAGTCGAGTCTCTGGGGGAGCAATTGTAGCTTGCTTAATTGTGTTTTGATAGAAGAGGATTGATTGTTATTATTTACAAGGCTTATTCTCTACATTCATTCATTTTTAATAGCCAGATATTTTTACAAGTGCATATGCCATACAGGTGAATTCATGTCCTTTAATTAACTACAATATTTTTGGAAACAAAAACTTTGTACATATATATATCAGACATGATTACAAAAGGAGGGGGTACTTTCCCCAATACATCAGAAAAGAAAGCATAAAATGTAATCTAAAGATCGGGCACCACTGGAGGTGGTGGTGGAGGTGGCACTAGTTCATAGCCCAAAGAGAAGATATATTTTCTCAGCTCGTGAACCCATGACTGTATCCACTAATTTTGCATGAAGGCCATGCTATTACGGTGTCTCATCTTGATTCCCAAATCTTGGTGGGGAGTCTAACTGTCATTGAGCTTGTTTTTCAGTGAGTGAATGAGCTCGGATTGAGTCTCATTCCAATGTTGGGTGCAATCACACGAGACCTTGGCCTCTATACGCAAATGTGTCTCAGCTTCTAAGGCAGCCTTGGTTTGGGCATATAGAGCCTGCTCCTTGGCTAAGTCTAATAATGCTTGCTTGTACTCTGTCTGAGTATGAGAAAGCTCTGTATATGATGAAGATATCGGTTCGGTGCATGGCCTCTTGTTCAACGAAGGAGATGTTGCAGGGGTGGCAGGCTATATGATAGGCTTGTGGAGAAGCCAATGCTCTTAAGAGGATGTCATAGCTTGCCCTTTTGAAGATATAAGCTGTGAATGCCAAGCAACTCTGGTATGCGAGCTGTCCCATAGGGTAATTAGTATAGACTGTGTATGATTGGATGTACGGTGATCAAGCTTGAAGATGTCTTCAAAAGTCGTGAAAAAATCAAAGAGATCTTGTCTAAGAGTAAATTGTCGAAGGACGCATATGGGTACATAGGGAGTTCTTTGAAAGAATCCTGTGATAACCATGTAGGTGTGGTCCTTGGTTGCCAAAAGTGGGTACCGTGCTTTGTGCCACTTGACTTTCCAAGTGATCTATTCGAGTAGCATAGCAGCTAGTAGGCTTTGATAACTGAATGTTGTAGTTTTGACCGACAAAGGGCAGTTGTTGACATGTATATGTATTCGAGTCAAATCACGAGACATATAAGTCAGGAAAGATGAAAGGATGGTCACGTGTTCCCGTAGCCAGGCCTGTAAGAAAGCTGGGCTACCATATGGCCTACCTCGACGATGTCGAGCATAATGAGAGAGACTGAAGATAGTCTCGGATATGATCATGGGTGCAAGGGTCTTCTTCTGTAGATGTTGCCCCAAGATATCGATTAGAACACCATTGATATGATGATAGCTATGTGATAGCAAGAGTTATCCTAGGACGACCAAGGTGAATGCTCTAAACTTGATAAAGTCGGCAAAATCACCAACTTTCTTCCAACCACTTTCCAGTAAAATGTCAAAAAGATAATGTAGGTATTCTCCTGTGGCTTCTTTAGGCAAGGAGGCTTTAGAGATGTTCAATGCATGGAAGCCTTTGAGGTAGCTAGGCTTGTGGGTTGGAATTATAGCACCGACACCGAGACAATGTTCCCAATCTAAGAAGGACTCGAGTTCCTCGATAGTGGGTGTAAGTTCTTGTTCTCAGAAGCGGAAAACCATGGATGATGGGTCCTAAAGTGAAATGGCTGCCTCTAACAGTGGCCAATCCAAGTTGATTTGTGTTAAGGTTAATGTCACCCCTAGCCGGCTTTGATTCTTCCAAATTTTTCGTTCTTCAAAGGGATGGGCAATTAAGGCATTTACAAAATTAGCGAAGATGGTGGAGTACAAATCCAATTGCATGGTCTATGATCCATGTCTGTAAGCACATGCATGAACACAAGGTAAAAAAAATGTCATTTTATAGTTGAAAACAATATTCTATAGAAATTAAGCCTAACGCCTGAATTTTGTGTCAACGCTTGAATTTAATTGAATTAAAATTCAGGCATTGAAGCCACGATTAGGCGTTGAGAGCAGTTACAACTTTTAAATGGCCTGTGAACGTGCCTTTTGTCTTTTTGTGTTTCCATTTGACATTTCAGTTACAGACGAAGGAGAGCTTGAGAACATCTTCTCCTTTCTCTTTTTCTAACTTTTTGCCAAAAACCATCTTCCCTATTTCTTCTACAATGAGTCAAGGAGGATCAAGCCGACATTTTTGCTTCTCTCGGTGCAAGAGAAGGCATTATGGAAGAATCCGGTGGTGGATGAAGTGAGTTTTGGTTAGTTTGTTGATTAAATTTCCATTTTCATGAATTTTTCAAGCTATTTGAATACATTGCTTATGATTCCATGTTTTTCTTTGATCTTGCATATTTCCTTAGATTTTCTTGAATTTATAACTTTAAAATCATGTGAATAGAAATAGTTTGCTTTATTCTTGAATTTGAAATGATTTTGAATAGGTTTTTTTAAGTTTTTATTGATTTTTGGGTTTTCCAACGCTTGAAAGTCACTGCCCTAAATTACAAGCGTATGCCTGAATTTTCAATCTTTTAAAAACTAGGCGTTGAGAAAAATTCAGGCATTAGGCCAATTTTTAATTTTTTTGATTCTTTTTTGTTTCTTTTTGTTCTTAAACATTGTTTTAACATATTTTTATGTATTTTCTCTTGCAGACTATGGGGAGAGTAGAGCGACATGGCTCTTGGTCCTGGGTTTAGACATTATAGGGGTGTATGTGCTCTAATCTCCAGGACAAGGTGAGGGCCATGGGTTTTAGCCCTTTCCTGAGTCTGCCCGTGTTGAAGGCAGATAGGGCCTTGATGATGGCCTTGGCTGAGTGGTGGTCGCCAGTTACCTACACCTTCCACCTTCCTATGGGAGAGATAGGCCTGCCTCCCATAGACTTCTTCATTATGACCAGCCTCTCAATGGACAGCATGCCTCCACTTAGTTCTGACGACTTTGACCTAGAATTGGTGGCATGATGCATAGGGAGGCAGCCCATAGAGTACTACAAGGGTACGAAGGGTGTCCTCCCATCTTGGTTCAAGAAGAAATACGTGTGGGATACCAATCAGAGCTCACTAGCAGAGATTGACTTCTCCACCCACACCTTCCTCATCTATATGCTGACCCGCTCCATCTTTTGCGGGAAAAGTGATAGAGTTTACTTCCACCTGCTACTGGATTTAGAGGATCTAGACTTAGTCGGCACTCGTCGTTGCAGTAGATCCGACCTTGGGTGGATGTATGCCAATATGAGTGAGATTTCAGCTAGGTAGGGCCCTCATGCTTTCTTGGGGTTATACTTTATTTGGGAGGTATAGCTTCCTTTCATTTGTTTAATTTCTATCTTTTATGCTTTTATTTATTTTCTTTCTTTTAATTTTTAATGATATTGAGCCTCTGGTTTTCTGTTTTGTAGGTGTGGTGTTACAAGCATTTTCCATCCTTGGCCCCTACATGGAGAGGTGAGGAGGTGTTCCTGTTCCCTTACGTTGCAGGGTGGAAGGTGTCGAACCCATTTCCGCCTTCCGATGAGAGTTAGATCTCTTGACTACTATTGAGGTAAGTACACAATACTTTGTTTCATTTGATTTGTTTATTTTGCAAATCATTATCTAATTCCTATTGTGCTTTGTGCTTTGTCCTTTGTGCAGGTTATGTGGCGTCCATGAACCTGATGGGTTTTGGAAAGGGATGCCACTTTAGACCAAACCTCAACCTGGGCTTGGTCCCTTCAATGGATCGTCTTGGTTGCCATTGGCAAGGTCACTATGTACCTTGGGGAGAGATGTTGGTGCCAGGTCGGGGTGGGAGTGGAGGACTTTGTGGTCCCACACTCACCTCCATGGGTCATTGACATTGAAGGGTGGTAGGGAAGGGGGAGATAGGCACTAATGCCTAAGTCTTCCTAGATTGTGCCAGGGACTATAGTGAGTAGTGGGCCACTTTATCTTGCATGCCTTTAGGTGGCTCATCGAGCCCCCGGTGAGTAGATTTCATTATTTCTGCAAAACTTTGTTTACATTTCATTTACTTTACTTTCCTTTTAAAACATTTAATGGCATTTGACTTGTTTGGATTTATCAGGTAGCCGAGGCCCAGCCCACAAAGGAACCCACACCTCCTACCAGGAGGGAAAGGAAGAGGAAGGCTCCTGCAGCTAAGCTTGATCTGATGGGGATGGTGCCTGAGGTAGTGACAGCAACTAACCTCAAGGGTAGGGCTAATGAGGAGCCCTTTGCTTGATGCTGAGCTCCCTGAGGAGTGGGTACCTCCTGAGGCAGTGACCTAGGTATAGTTTGGTTTATTTTAGTATGTTTCTTTAAAACTTATGGATTTTAAGATATTTGACAAAGCTTGTGTACTTATTACAGGTTTTGAGGGAGATGTACTTGAGTGCCCTTCAAAAGTTGGCGAGGTGCTTTGCCTTGGTGGGGCAAAAGCACCAAGCCCACTTGACTGAGGTTGTGGCCCTGAAGGAGAGCCACAAGAAGGAGGTCGAGGAGGTAAAAGATGAAAAAGTTAACTTCTCTTTTTTTCAAAAACATTTTTTATTTTAAAAGATTCTAACATGTGTGTTTTTTTTATTGTTTTGCAATTGCAGAGGTAGATCCCCGTTCTAGGGGAAGTGGGTGGTGATGCGGGGGACACCGAGATGCCCTCTATTAGGGCTAGAGGGGAGCCTAAGATGTGCACAGAGTTGGTGCCTAGTGGCATTGTGGAGGCGGTCCCTTTACAAACAGACGAGGGTGACTCATTTAGGACTCAAGAAGGTAGTGGACATGATTACGGTGTTGACACTGTCCATTTTGGCCAAGGCCAGTTCTATTCCTGCGGGAAGAAGCATATGGGGAGGAAGGGGATAGTGGAGCAAGTGGACAACGACTCCAATGATTGATTTGGATAGATTGGACTCTTTTATTTCTTTTGTCTCTTGAGAGATGTATTCAGACACATTTTGGTTCAGTTATGTATATTTTAATCCTGGGTGACTTAGATGTGTTGGTTTTTTTTTTATTTTTTTTATTTGGTTGAGAGAAGGATGAACTTAGATTGGTTATGTATTTTGATTAACTTGGGGATGGCTTTGATGTATTTATTCATTTTCTTCTCTTTTTTATGGAATGGTTTGGTTTGCATTTTATTTCATTTGTGGGATGTCTATGCAATCTATGCCATCACATTACGTATATTAGGCAAAAGGGGTGAGAAATACCCAAATTTAGATAAGAAAGTAAAATCCAGACTTAATTATCTTACAAAAAACTAGACTAATTTTTCGATGTCGGATATGAATTCCTAGTTCCTTTTAGTCAATCATGCAAGCAATCAATCAAAATTCTAGCAAACAGATCCTAAAGCTAGACCTCTACGCTATTAAGTGTATAGCCTAAGTAACTCTACCTAAAAATGACTAAATATGCATTCTTCTTTGAGATTCTAAAAGATAAGTGTACCAATTGAAACACCTCCCTGAAAAAGATCGGATCATAGAGTGGTAACTGGCTTGGCTAACTCGGAATGGTCGTGCTAACATAGCAGCAACTGCTCAGACGTTGTTCCCATCCTAAGTGGTGATCCTAAGTGGTGATCCAATCATCAACATCCCCAGGTTGTTTACAGATATTAAAAATATTTAATTTCAAAGTCATATTGCTAAAAGAGAGTTTCATGACACCATTCATGTAATCTATCAAAGCATTGGAGGTTGCAAGGAATGGGCGACCTAAAATAATAGGAATTTGGGTGCATGCATTCAACACAAGTTGCATGTCCAAGACAATAAAATCAACAGGAAAGTAAAATTTATCTACTTGGACCAACACATCCTTAACTACCTCTCTCAGTATTTTCACTGAACAATCACCAAGTTGAAGAGTAATCGTGGTGGGTTTAAGTTCACCAACACCCAACTGCTTATACACCGAGTAAGGTAGAAGGTTAACACTAGCCCCAAGGTCAAGCAAAGCTTGCTCTATCTGAAAGTTCTTAATAATACAAGACATTATTGGGCACCTTGGATCTTTGTATTTTGGCGGGGTATGGTGTTGAATGATTGCACTCACTTGTTCCATTAAGAAAGTTTTTTCTGTACATTCAACTTACACTTGATTGTACATAGATCTTTTAGAAACTTGGCATATGATGGAATTTGTTTTATGGCATCCAACAAAGGGATGTTGATCTTTACTTGCTTCAAGACTTCAAGAATATCTAAATTCTATACCATTTTCTGAGGAGGTTGTAATCTTTGGGGAAAAGGAGTAGGTAATAGACCTTACAATGCTACATCAGACTTGGAATTATCAAGCTCATCATCACTCTTTGATTTCAAAGATTCCTCAGGTTTGTTTACCTTCTTTGGACTATCTTTGTTAATTATTTTTCCACTTCGTAAAGTGGTGATGGACTTGACATGTTTCCCTTATGGATTAGAAGAATTACTTACCACTATTTGGCATTTAGGATTTGGTTGAGGTTGACAGGAAACTTTTCCTTTTCTTGAATGCTCAATGCGAAAGTTAATTTGTTGATAGAATTCTTCATATCAGTGATGACTTGCATTATCTGATTATTAATTTCAGCTTGATCTTGCATGAATGTTTTTCATGTCTCCTCAAGAGACCTCTTATGTGGAGGCACATAAGAAGTAGAAGTAGAAGGCCCTTGAGGAGGGTTATTTGCATTTGGCACATTTCTCCAACTAAAGTTGGGGTGATTCCTCCAATTGACATTGTATGTTCCTAAATAGTGAGAAGAAAATGTATTTTATAGACATTCATGGAATTTGCCTATACATGTAACACCTCTTGAAAAGCAGGGATTGTTGGATAATCTTGAGTTTGGTATCCATTGGTCTCACAAATTCCACAAATGTCTTTACTTTTTCATTGACATTTATTGAATTTACTTTTCTAAGTTCCATGGCTTCCACTTTTCTGGTTAGATTAATTATTTGGCATTTACATCATCCTCTTCTCTAAGGTGGTACATACCTCCCTTAGTCATGGCATTAGGTTTGGTCTTATCTAACCTCTCAGATTGATCAGTGT
>JAOXJP010227496.1:0-11293 GCA_025762735.1 Platanus orientalis | reverse complement strand
ATGGGTATTTTTGACATTTTATTATATTTGGATGATTATAACTAAAGGGTATTTTTGGTATTCATAGTTTTAATAGGAGCATACTTGCTTAAATGTCATGAAATTATAAAGCACATGCACATGGTCACTCCTATAAAACAAAAAAGCAATAAGCAATAAGCAATAAGGAGATGATAAACTGCTTCTGTTTAAAGCAGTTTTTCTGCTTCTGCTTATTTGAAAAGTACTTATTATGTGCATAACCAAACGATCAAAAAAGTAGTTTTCTGCTTATTTTAAGAAAAAAGCAATATAAGTACTTATTTTAAGCAATGCCAAACACAGCCTTAGTGTGCACTAGGTTTAAAGAGAGTATATGAAATCTGATTCAGGTAAGGATTTATGGTCGAATACCCATAGCAGAATTTATAGAGGGTCCTGGTCTGACCGTGAGGATTAAACCCAACAGAGAAGTCTATGGGATTAACTAGTCTTAAGAAGGAGAAAGGTTCAGGTTTGGGGTTATGGATTTGCAAGTGGAGTTTCATAATAAGTTTTAGCAGGGAATAAGAACTGCCGTAAGACACAAATCATTGATTTATGGAGTTTCAAACCCAAAGAACAGAAAATATTATTGTTCTGTAAGTACAACAGATCTTATGGGGAATGGGTTATCTCGTTTCAGGAACAAAACAGCAAAAATAATCCTCTGCATCAGCTGTTGTGTTTGATGGGTCCTCTTCTTGCTTATCGATGTGAAAACAGTAAGGGATGTATCTGGTAATAGGTTGCAGGGTTTAAGTTTCAATAACCATCATGAAATGGATTCTGGGATGATTTTCAAGGTCCTTTAATGGTGGTAGCAGCAAATCAGAAAATAGGAAAACAAATATGAAGAAAAGAAAGAAGAGAAGAAGAAGAAAGAGATAAATACCTGTTTGTAAGGAAATCACCAGCCTTACTCTATGGCCAATGGTATTTGTGAGATTTTGTGGTTCAAACTTGAAAGTCCTTTTCGCAGAACTGTGTTTTTTGTGTGCGAGGGTGTATGCATCTTTACTGTGAAAATAAGGCAGCAATTAGCATTTCCTAAAATCCAGTTCAACATGATTGTGCTAAACATGTTGAAGTGGTCTAACATTGTTATCTCCTCTAAAATGTCTCTTTATTCTATTATGAGCTGAACGAAGTCACGGAGTGAGGATGAAGTTGAAACCACCCTGGGAAGCTGTGGGTAAGCGATATTTTATTGTCGATTGGAAATCCTTTGAGGTTGAGAGGGATGAGGGATTGTTCAAGGTTGTTGAAAGAGGAAAAGGAAAGTCACACCGGATTTCTTTTCCGGGAATGATCCTTGACCAGGTGTTAGCGTTTGTAGGAAAGGCTTGTAATCAGGGCGAGATTGAAATAAAGAAACTGCTCATTTCAATGGGGGCTCATTATTCTTATCTTGGAAGGCTAACGAGTGGGGTAGATTTATCTGGATTTGTGAATGGAATCCGAAGATCAGAAACCCCTTCGTGATTTGACCTGAAGGGGAGAGGAGTTCGGGTTGGATTAATTTTATTGAAGTTTTCAGACAAATGCAAAAACCCAAGTTTCAGGAACCATTGACTAACAATTTGTTTGAAGCTGGCAGTCCAATCAATGACGGCTTTCCTAATCTCAAATGGGTTCGTCCCTCCTATGATGGAGTATGGAATAACGCTGTGGTTTGTGACATTTGGGGGGTCAGGGTGGAAATAGAACACCCTGTGAGGTGTGTGTAGGAAGCGGTAGAGGCTGTGGCGAGGGAGACTGGGCGGGAGGTTGGGGACGACCGAATGAACCGATCACAGCTGTTGATGAGTGGAGCTGTGAACAGCAGGATAAATGAAAGAGGGTCCATCAGATTTGCTATAGATTAAACGGTCCGGAATTATCCTAATAAAAGGGGCGGGAAAGATGGAGCGAATGTTAAGTTGGGTATGACTATTTCAAATTTTGAATCCAATCAAATCTGTAATCCGTTGGATCAGAATAAGCAAAGGCGGGACGGTGATAGGGTTAAGGGTAGAGCAAATTGGGTTTTGCGGGTCAAGAAAAACGGAAAGGGCAGTCGGGTGAACCTGCGGTTTTTAAACAAGTTGAACCAACCTCTAATGAAACTGATTCAAACCGGATGGGCCAAGGTGGGCTGGTTATTAACCCTGAAGTTATCAAGGTTAGGGCTCTCGGCTCTTTGTCAAAAGAGGAGGGCGACAACTTTGAAACAAATGTAAAGTACAGTCGGAGGAACTGTAATGTCAAGGTGTCCCCCACATTGGTCAAGGATTCGGGACTTATCAATGATGCAACCGACCCAAATCTCGAGAGGCCTAATATTAACAAGGAGGCTTCTGCCCATTTAATGGAGGATCGAACGTTTCTGGTGATTTTTGCAGGTCGGTGAGTAGCATGGCGACAAATTGTAGTTCTGGGGGGAAGTGGCTAGCGACCCCGATTATATCCCCTATGTTCCCATTTGGGATTTGTGCATCTCTGGATGTGTCTGAACATTACTCTAGCTCTTCTACTTCGATCACCAATCCTTTGGGCCCGGGGGATTTGTGAAATGGAAGTCAATGACACATACAATGGTATGATGGTTTGGCTATTTTAGATGAGTTTGTTTTTGAGGTTGAGGAGGATGATGATGATGAGGTCGAAATCTGTAATACCCCCAACTGATTGGGGGTATTTTTGGAAAAAAAATATAATACAAAATAAAACAAAGCATTGAAGAGGTGTTAGCCTCAGTCGACCTGAAACAGAACGAACAACGAGAGAGAGGGAGAGAAGAAGAAAAAGAAAAAGAAAACCCTAAGAAAGGAAGGGGAAAACGAAAAGGAAGACTAGATTGAAGGCCTATGCATCTTTTGTGAGGGCGTCCTTCCATTGAAAGGTAAGTGGTTCTCTATTCTTTTGTTTATAGTTAGGGTTTCTCATTTACAAGTATTAATTTTACTTTATACGGTTTAAATGGTTTTAATCTTAATTAAAAGTAATGAAAATACATTTTATTATAATAGTTCTAAACCTAATAATGATTTGATTGCATCTAAAGGGATTGATTGAAATAGGATTTAGAAGTATGCATGGAATAAAATAGGGCTTCCCTAAAATAAAAAAAATAAAACTAGTATTGCTTTGTTTTCTAAAAGGCTTTATCTATATTATATGGTCTTACTTTTGTTGAGATTGAACAGGGAGGGGTTTAGGGTGTAGAAGTGGAAAACCTAAGTTAGTTTTAGAAATAGGGAGTTTAAGGGTTCTTAGGCTAGAATAGGAAACGTCATGCGAATTGCAACTTCAAAGACAACGGCATGTTTTTCGGGTTAGGCCATGGGGTCAGCCTGTAGGGAGAGGCCAGAGGGGCCAACCCATAAGGAGAGGCCAAGGGGTTAACCCAAAAAATAACCTGGGGTGAGATAATGGGTAACCACACCTAGATGTCGTAGCTAAAGGGGTTGGGACTTTACGCTTAGAAAATTAATTGTAATGTCTAGTAGTGGATTAAATACTTGTCATTTATTCTACGTTGCATAATATAGAATTATGCATTTATTTATTTGTATGCTTCTATTCTAGAATTGCATAAATTATTTTGATATTTAATGACTTGTGTTGGTTGAAGTGATTTCAAAATGTTTAGACACTATTAAGAGAAAGAGACGTTAGAATTTGTATTGTATTGTTGATAGTAGTTGACACTTATAATAAATGTATAGCATTACATGACATAAATTTATGTATGTTTTAGATTGAACATAAGAGAAAGGGTCGCTTCCCTGTAAAGAGCATAAAAGAGAAAGGGTCGCTTTCCTATAAAGAGCATAAAAGAAACAGGGTCGCTTCCCTATAAAGAGCATAAAAAAATAAAAAAGAAATAAAAGGAAAAAAAGGATGTGAGTGAAGTTGCATTTATATGCATCTATTATTGTTCTTGATTTTATGTTGACATGATATATACCTATTTAGACGATATAAATTGTTTTCCTGCCGTATATGGCTTTACTTGTTGTAGTGGTATCGACTCGGAGTGCTCAATCAGAGTCTAGGGTTAGAGCCTGGCGAGAAGCCACTTTGTGCTTAATGCCCAAGGTTAGGACTGGTGATTCAGCCACTTGGTGCAAGCAGCCAAGGGTTAGGATTGTCTCCCGTCTACCCCATATTAGCACCTGAGTTGCGAGGCCAACACAAGTAAGGACTGATAATTTACATAGTGCATCTATCGCATATCATTTATGGACATCAGTATGATAAATCTTTATCGAATGTATTTTATTGTGTTAATCGAATATTATTTCCTTATCTTATTTTTCTTTACTATAAACTTGTAGAATATTGAATTAACTTGCTGGGATTTCCCAAAGCTCACCCCACTATCTCCTCTCGCAGATTGTGATCCACTTTCTCGTCAGGTGGAGCGAGATCCTGCTACCTGAGGGTACATAGCCAGGTTTGCAGGTAGATATGGTATTTTGTCTAGTTGTAGATAGGTTAGATTAGAGTCTCACCTTGTATAGTTTTGGCTCCATATATCCCATGTATATCCTATCTGTGGGATAGGGATAGATGACATTTTGTATTGAACTACAGTTCATATATATAATGAAATCATTTTGGTTTAGTTTGTCCCTGAATGAAATTTTTTAGTTTCTATCATATTGTATGGACTTGGGAATTCTTCCCAGTGGGCCCAATTACGCAGCTATGCTGCCATATGTTGTGTTGTTTATTTTGCAAGTGTCTTGTGGTTAAAAGTCTAACACCTCGAGATCTGGTGCCTTGGTGAGGTATGGATTTCAGGGTGTTACACCTCCAAATTGGCCTTGATTTATGAAGCAAACCTATGTTCTAAGGTTGGTGCACAAAACACTCTTTCCATCTGGATGATATATGCTATCTTGATGGGTGCCATTGACGGCTACTGTGTTGCACATTGCTGGTGTGCTCCTTGGTGAGGTCACCGACCCACTTTACCCTATGGCAGCTTTGACCCACTTGGGCTTGCTAATGATCACGAAGTTTTCGCTGAGCGTAAGGTAAAGGAGATCAAGAACCCTACTCCACCGATCTAAGTAGCAGCTCCAGATAGACCAGTTGAAGAAGGGGTTCCATAGCCATCATGGCAGAGCCGATTTTTAATTCAAATCCTCCCCCAAACTCTACACCCAATCTGATTTATCGGTAGAGAGAGAGATAGTTTTGATGCCGGTGAGAAGAGGGGTTTCCAGTGATAATGAGAGTAACGGATAAGAGATGTGTGTCCCAAATGCCTTTCGGTGAGAATAGGATGAGATTGACAATATGGGAAATGAAAAGGATGGAAGAAAGAGAAGAGAAGGGTACACGAAAAGGTTGGCATGGGAATTCGAGAAAACATGTTGATGGTATTGAAAACTATAATTTATTATAAAGATGTTTCAAAAGAAAAATATTTTATGACATTAAAACAAAATTACCCTTATCTTTTTCCATAAATAGAAACATATTATAACATTAGATATCAGATATAAAAATATCTTTAAGTATTTTATAAAAAAAATCTTTAAACCTATGGAAACGTGCCCAACTTTTCAATCAACACACCACAATGATGCAGTAGAAGAGGATCCACTCTCCCACATACAAACATTACTTTTAATTATTTAATATATAAATCTTTAGTGAGCTGAGCTTTTAATGAGCTGAGCTGAGCTTAGCATAGCTTGGTTCAAGCTCGTTTAGTAAGCGAGCTCAAAAAATAGCTCAAGCTCGGCTCTACGAGCTTCACACAAGGCTCAGGCTCGGCTCATGACGAGCCAAGCTAGCTTGGGTCATTGATAGCCCAAACCCTAGGTATTGTCTCGAACCAATCCGAGTTCAAAAAGATCATAAAAGTAATACAAAACAAAAATAAATGAGCTTGACAATGTTGAGTGCTCGAAGCAAAGCTTGGAGTGCTCGAACTGTAACAATCTAGAACACATGAGAGGTTTTTGGATTCGAGCACTTGTACTTGGAGATTGAAGCGCTCAAAACCTCCCAGAATTGGAAACTCCAATTCAAGGATCTTCAACCGGCTATTTTTTTTTATTTTAAAAGAGTCGTTAGGGGCTTGAAAAGTGATTTTTTTAAGTCTATAAATAGGTGACTTAATCACCATTAACCATAACTAGTCACTCTTAATTAATTAAGCTTTTATTGGGAGATCTTTCAAGGTTTTTAAAGAGAGTATTCAAGCCTTACAGTCAAATCTTGTTTGAGGGCAAAGCCATACGACTTTAGGGGTTTCTCTTACTGATATACGTATTACCAATTCATGTTAGGAGATAAAAGACTTATTCTTTGAGTCTCAAATAGCGAATTACTTCAAGGAAGATCAAATTTGTAGAAGTTCTCTACATTGTGTTCACCATAGTAACATCCGCCTAATAAGAGGCCTAAGCACACAATACTATATATTCTTCTACTATTGGAACTCTGTTGGAGCCACTGAAAGTAAGGATAGAAGTCCACTGAAGACACTGGACTTGAGTACTCATTGGAGCCACCGAGTGAGTAGCAATATTTCCAGTGCCACTGGAAGGAGCTAAGTGTTCAACTGAACACTACAAGTAAGTTTGTTAATTTTCTTATTGTAGTATGCTATTAATAAAAATCAACTGGCTCGGAAGTGAGCCATTTGATAATGGACATAGGCTAGAGTGTTAAACCACTATAAAACTATGTCTTTGTCATGTGAGTTGTGCATGTGTTTATATTTCTATAAATTATCTTTTTAGCACACTTTCAATGGATACCATGATTCAAGCACTAGTAATTGAACTTAATAATTTAAGTGAGACAACTAATTAAAAGTGAGTTTAGGGAATCTATCAGGCATACTCTTGCTCTGATTGTAGGTAACACTATAATGTAACAACAGAGCCACATGGTCTATCATGGGTTCATATAAGGGCAAGTTGTAAGACATAAACAACTTAAAGTGGCAAATTAATTGAGGTAGTTCTTGTTAATTTAAATACTTGAATTGACTAGTGTTAAATAAACAATAATAAAATAAAAATTGGGAAATCCTATTCACCCCCTCATTTGTTGGTAATGATGGAGATGCGCCACTAGGTTAGTTGACCCAACGAAGCTAATGGATTTTGGCATGGTGAATTGACATGGGACCACTTGGCTCAAAATGTTGAGCTCCTCACTCTTTTTTGTCAACCAAGTCATGTACTTCATCCCCAAACATCTTTTTATGTCTAGGGGCCTCATAGTTGGTGTAGGAGGCTTCCTCAATCTCCATGTTGCTTTGTGGTGTCTTTACTTTCGCTTGCATGAGAATTGGATGACTGTAAGTCAGGGTCATATCCTTCTAGCTCTCTTTGAGGGGGAAGATGTGCACGAAGGAGGTCATTCTCCTGGGTCAGCCTATCAAGTTGACCCCATATTCTTCTCTTTGTTGTTCAATCTGCTTCTAGAGGAACTCAATTAGATCTTGCATAGCAGTGAGTTAATGTGATGCCTCTTGCTCATTCTGTTGAGGATTTTGAGGGCTTATGCTATGCTAGTTTGAACATTAGTTCGTAGTGGCAGGATTTTACTCTGAAGTATTGGTTTCTTTAGGGAAACTATTTTTTTGTAGTGAGTTTCCCACAGACGGTGCCAAACAGTGGAGGTAAATTTTCAAAGATCAAGAGAGAAGATCAACTCATCCCTTAGAATCATTCAGAGTGAACCAATTTGGACTTTCTGGTTCAAGCTATGATCCACTCCTGATGATCTCATACCGATGAGGGTACCTGCCAAAGAGCCTTCAACGGTTAAGTCAACGAGGTTTGTTAGTTGTATCTCCCAAAATAAATTATGCGAGTCATTTTTTTCATACCTTAGAATAAAGAACATTACCTTTCTTATAGAAGTGGCCAACTCTAGCTCTTGTATTCATGGGATTCACCATATCCACAGTTTGGATCTCTTTCTTACTTGCTCGAAAGTCAACAAATTGAACTTAATTTTGTGACTTGTGTTTGACTCGTTCTCCTTGGAGAGATTGCCCATATTCTCTTCACGATTCAGAGTTAGATTTGATGGGGATGAAGATTCACCCTGAAAACTAGGCTTCGTTATAGCTTTAGATTTGAACTGCTTTGATGTTTGACTTGTTCAACATTTCATGGGATTGTGAAACTATTTAGGTTGAGCCAATATTCCATGGTTTGAGTTGAATGTAGATTGAGGTTTGGGCTGATCTGGTTCAATCTTAACACATGTCCTTCACTAATTGGTTAATGGTTTTTCGTCTATCACAAGGCCTATATCATGTTTTGTGGCCAAAAGTTGAGATTGTGTTGGTTAAAAGAGACCATGGGCCAACTCAAGCATGACCCATTGATATGCATCCAAATCTTACCTAAAATTTTATTTGTATTTTTTTAATAAAATTTCATTGATAAATTACAAAGTTATTATATTATGTATGTATGCATGTGTGTATTATTTATATGATATTTGATATTATACATAGTTGTTAAATAAGTTTTATTACATAATTTTAATATACCAAAGAAGCAGTTCAATTTTCTTATGTAAATTTTTTTTTTATAATGGGCTGCTAATATATGTAACAGTTTGTATGAATTTATTTATTTATTATTTAGTATTGAAGAATTCGAGTCGATTTTGTAAAACAACCAATTGTTGTTATTGCTAACAATCATAAGTATGGTCCAATCACAATCCGAATCACTAAGGTTTCAATCATTTGCAAGGAAAAGTTGCTTGCTAACCTTTAAAGTTGTATTCAATTGTTTGCTATTCATTTAAATTTATTTTAACTAAAACCAGCTTATCATAAAGATATACAAAACATAATTTTTTTTATTAACAAAACAAATTACTTTCTAAATACAAATTTGCACGGTTTTATTATAGATTTTCGGTTCCAATCTCAACTTATAGGAAGTGGAAGCATACCGAAATATTGCTAGCTAATTTCCAGGCGAGATGTGGTGCGACCCCTAAAGTTAGCCTAAGGTATGATTGATATTAGGGGCCAACACATCAGCGCCAAAAAAGTGATTTACACTTTTTGGGTGAACTTTTTGGCATTGATGTTTTGGTCCATAATGTCAGTCCTACCTTAGGGTAGCCCTACCAAATCCTTAGAGCCTAATTTCAGTCTACATGTCAACTTAGGTCAACTTAAAAAGGTTCATAATTATTCACATTCTCTATAATGTTATTATTTTTATTTTATTTTTCTTGTTTCCATTCTGAAACGAAGCGTTTGCATTCTCTTTCTTCCCGATACAGAGGAGATTGGGAGAACAAAAAAAAATTCAGTTTTAGCATGGAAACCAATCCCGATATAAGAACTGCATTTCTTGGATTTTTCAAAAGTGATTTACATGTGAATCGGTTTTGAATCAATGAGCTGATGCCTGAAATCAGTTTTTTTGGATGGAAACTTGCTTGATATTGTCTTCCCTTATTGAAGGAGTTGCTTGATCAAGTTTCATCCAAGCATCATCCTTCCCACAAGCAACACTTTCAAGAGCATCTTTAAGGCGGATGGCTTCAAATTGAAGTTGGCTATTGTCTTCCTCGTCCTCTTGACATGATTCTTCCAGTGTAGATACAGCTGCCCTGAGCTCTCCCACCTCATTTTGCACCTCCATGATTTCGGTCTCCAATTTAATCTTCATTTGTTGGATCTTAGCCTTTTCTAAAACTATTTGATGCACCTTCTCCTCTGATTTTCTAAGTGCTGCAATGACTCTTCATGACTTGTCATGGTGGAAGATTTCTCCTCAATTAACTTCTCAAAACTTTTCTTTCTCCATTTTTTCTTCCATCAATCAATTGAACTCTATTAACAGCTGCTCTTGCTTCTCTAGAACATCTGCATTAGTCCTCCCAAACTTAGAAATTTTTTACACTGGAAATGGTGGTACTGAGGTGACCCACTTCTTTCTGCAAGTATGTTATCTTCACTGCCTGCTTAGCCCTCTCTTGCTGGATCTGGTCCTTGTCCGCAACAAATTCTCTGATCTCTCTCTTCAGACATTCTCTCCATTGAAGCTTTCTCCCTAACCAGCGATTCAAGGTTTCCTTCCTTCTCCTTTTTCTCCTCGTGTGCTCTCCAAATCTCATTCTTCAAGTTCTCCGTCTATTGGTCGAGTTGTGTGTTAAAATATTTTAAAATTTAAAAAGGGTGGCGAATGCCATCTGAGCAGGGCATTCGCCCACCCCCTTGCTCGCCCACTTGGTCAAAGGAGTGTTAACCATTATTGCTGACAAAGCATGACCATTGCCTCCCTCCCTCTCTCTCTCTCTCTCCTTTTGTCATATGCACATAGCACCCCTATAAATCTCTCTCCTTTTGTTCTTTCCAATGAATCTCTCTCTCTCCTTTTATTTGGTCAACTAAAGACCTACTCCTTCACGTGGGCTGATGGGACAAGAGAAGAGAAGTTGTCCCCATCACCTTGGAGAGAGAACCAAGCTCTCAGAGAGGTGGGCGAATAAGTTATTCACAAGCCTCTCCTCCCCTTTATATATGTGCGTACGAGGCACAAAATGGGTAGAAGAAAAAACAAAAATTGTGGTGAGACCGTGAAAATCCAGAGAGAGAAAGAGGCTTACAACCTCTACATGAATAATGAGAACAACCCATAGCGAACCATTGCAAGGAAGAAGAAAAGAGGAATGGGAGGTGGCTCACCTCCACATGGGAATACCGGAGTCGCAAACTCTGATGGATGGGCGAGCACAAACGTCACGGAGTTAAAACTCCATTGTCTTCCTCTTCTTCTTGCTATAATGGAAACTGGAGACCAAAATTACGGCATGCTTGAACCTGCTCAAACCGAAAATCAATCTCTTAGGAGACTAATGCCTAGTTCTTGAGTAACACTCTCCACGATTGACACTTTCACTTGTGACAGTTTACGTGCGACCGTGGATGAGGTTCCTCTTGAAGATCGGTGCTCTTGCTTGCGAGAGATTACCTTGATCTTCTTGAGATAATTATTTATTCATTTACGTGAACTTGTATTGGCGTTATGCTTAGGGGTGGGCATGGGCTGGGCCATGGTAGGCCTAAGCCTAGCCCTCAAATTATAGATCGGGCTCGGGCCCGTATGGGTGGGCTTAGGTCGGGGTTTGGGTCCAACCCTCATTAATTGACCGGGCCTCGGGCTAGCTCATGAATTAAAAAAAATGTTGAGATGTAGGTTTGAACTCTAGACCTATCCAAGGTTCAAAATTTCAATTTTGATGAATTATTCGTCATGAGGATTAATGGAAATTT
>JAOXJP010227495.1:0-11293 GCA_025762735.1 Platanus orientalis | reverse complement strand
ACCAATTAATGTGTGACATATGGCCTGACAAAGGGTGTTTGAGTCAATACATATGGGTCAAATGAGGATATTACAGTAAAATACACAATGGGTAAGTACCTCTATATTTATCAATGTATCTTTTGTCAAACATCGTGTCACATCTTGAGCTACCTGTTCATTGAGATTGGAGATGATGTGAACTCTAATGGAAGTCATAGAATTACTGAGGAGACAAGTGGAAGACTGTTCTATAGAAATCCAACTTTATATTGAGGCCTGCAAGAGTTTGAATGTTTGATTTTATGGACAATAAACATGTTGTTAGGTCTAGAAATAAAGTAGCCCATGTACTAGCAAAATATGGAACAACCTGGAAAAACCTATAATTCGGACAAAGCATATGCTGAAATACACATTTTATTCTATATGACGGTCTTGGACACCCCCTCAGGATTCGGTGAGGATTTTATACGCCAACCCCTAACCTGCGCCGCATCAGCCAATGGTCAAGCGGGTGAAAACATCAGTGCCGAAAAGTGATGTTCACTTTTTGGGGGAGTGTGAAAACACTTCTGACACTGATGTGGCCGCCCATTGACCTAGGCGTTTGCATACGCCGAGCGTAGAAAAGCCACACTGCTCAGGATTTGGTACGAGCCCTTAATGAATGACCAAGGTCAGCCAGGCATCAGGGGCGGACACATCAGTGCCGTCATCACTCCAAAGAGTATAATTCACTTTTTTCGGCACTGAAGGGTAGGCGCTGGACACCATCCTAGATACCAAATCCTGGACAGAACATCCTTTCCCTTAACATTTTCAAGCAAGAGTATCATTCCAATAGACTGACTTCTTATTTGCAGAAAAGTGAGAAACTCGTCCTTTTTCCAGCATTCCCTGCTCCCCCGCCAAAAACCGTTGAAACAGTTGGGTTTAACGAAACCCTAAATTCTGCCGCGCCGTGAAGAAGATCGATCGCAGAAGGAGGTGTTCTCTAATTACGGTTACTAGTGATTTTTCTTTAGATTTCGGTTCTTTCGCCAAAATTTTCGAACTTCAAATGGAAAGCTAGATTCTGTTTTTTCCTCTCTTTTCTGATCTAATTTGGTTAGGGTACTCTGGAGAGATCTCATTTCAATGGAAAATTCAATCAAAAAGAGACTGAGCCTGCAAAATGAGGTTAGTTTTTTCAGATTATGAACCCTTATAAATGAGTGGAGATTACTTCTTCATGAATTATCTGTAAAATAAAGTCTTCTGTAGAAATTTTACTGTTCAAGTTATTTCAGAGTTGATTTCTATCACAAATCTGAATAAACGAATAGAAGGTAGAGCATGCAAGATAAATTCGTTATGAATGGCTCTCAAGAAAAA
The DNA here is from genome assembly GCA_025762735.1 of Platanus orientalis. NCBI lineage: Eukaryota > Viridiplantae > Streptophyta > Magnoliopsida > Proteales > Platanaceae > Platanus > Platanus orientalis. The sequence continues at coordinate 9,937 of JAOXJP010227495.1, read as the reverse complement.
AGAAGACTGCTTAAACTCTAATTCGGACTTTATATGAGTTATATGATATTTATGTGGAGCTGTATTTGGATGTCTGGTTCCTGGACATTTGCATTAGATTTTCAAGTGGCTGACGGAATTCTCAGAAAAGCTGCAAAATAGAGCAAATGCTGTTACATTGGAAGTACATGAACTTCTGGACCAGACTGACATTGTGGAACAAGATATGAAGAACACTCTGAATTCTTTCCGAAATCTCTCTTATCTTGGGTTTACAGAAAATGTAAGTACATCTACTTACTTAGTAGATTATGATCGGAAATGTTCAGCTGGCATTGGAGTTTTACGAGCTTAATGTGTTGTTTTTTTCCTTATTTAAGAAGCACAATCTTCTTGAATGCAGAGAATATCAGAGGAAGATGAAATGTCTGGTCTAATGAAGGAAGATACTAAAAAATTGGATTCAGTTGGCATTCCTGCTCAGAGTTATGAAGCAGACATATTGCCCAGGTATAGAGAGGCTGTTTCTCTTGGTTTGAGTTCCTACCGGAACCACATGCAGAAAACAAACAGAACCTCTTCAGCAGATGCTGTTTGCAAAGTAAGCTCCCGTGCTCACTTGATCACAACTATACAAACCAGATCATTGACTACTGTTATTGAATTGTATGCTTGTTTTGAGTGTTAAGGTTGATTTACTCTATTATTCAAATACTGAAGGTCATTCAAGGGTTTCTGCAATATATGATTTCTGTAATTACCTGTAACATTTTGTTCATGAACAATTTTGACACCTCAGGTCTCTCTTCCAAATAACAATTGTCCTTCAAATTAATTTTTACCACATTGTTGCTATTATAAAGTGAAAGAGAAGCTACGTGGCTGGATGTGGTACACCATTTTATTGGAGATATTCAAGAGCTCTGAATGTGAAAATTGTTTTTCTAAATATATTGTTTAATATTAAACCATATGTTGAGGCATCACTTGTATTACTTGTTAAAAATAAATAAAGAAAGAAAGAACATGCTTAATTGTTGGATGCAAGCAGTGTTGAACATACATAAATGATGCATTGAAACAAATGTGTCTTCTCTGAAAGAATGCAGGCCTTTTATACAATTCTTAGAAGGTTTCTCAAATACAAAATGAGACACATAATAGCATTATACTGGTTGAGGTACACTATGTTTGTGTCTGATTTATCTTGGTTGTAGATTACAGTCGAACCATTTCATGTTACCTGATGTGAACTTTAGTCCCTTCTGCTTAAAAATCACATTTCATTGGCAGATACTAGAAAATAATTACCACTAATGCTGGTGTGTAATTGTTAGTCTACTTAATTTACTCAAAAGGGGTTCAACAGGAAATCTCTCTCTATAATTTTTTTGTAGTTTTATTAATCATTAAAAAAAAAAAAGGAACTGGATCTAATTGGTTGCAAAAAAAGGTCATTACCCAGTGTCGGTCCCATTATTACGGGGTGCTGGGAGGGGTGGATGGGATACAAACCTAACCTTTGGCATCTTTACACAAAGTGGCTGCTCACTGGACTCGAACCCACGTTTTTACGCTGGCAGCCCAAGCCGCTACCATTGCACTAAAGAAATGACCCATATCTTACTGGTGGCAATTGGTATATTATTCTATTTGAAGTTTCCCTAATACATTTCCTGAAAATTCTTTATATATTTTTTTCTTATTAAATCTTGAGGAGAGTTATCATATTATTTGAGAATTTGTGTGACCGTTTTGGAGTGTTAGTAAGTAAATTACAAGTACCAATGCTTAAGTAACCATCTACCACTTATGGGTGTTATGTGGAAAGTTTTTGAATGATTGATATCATGTTTCTCTTGCAAAAGTGAGTAAACATTTTCCTGACACTCACTTTGGTAGGAATAATTTCTTGACACTGTCTAATTGTATCTATTGGATCTAGAATATGTGAACTTAGTTTGATAAACTGTGTTCTTTTTCATTACCTGTTTGTTTTATGCATGTTTGTTGGAAGATTGGGATAGCGCAGGGTCAACTCCCTCATATAATTGGCTCAGAAGAATATATTCATGACAACAGTTGTGGTTTAACAGGTAGTAATAATTTCCAGCATGAAGTAATTAGCAGAATATAATATAGTGATATGTAGATCTAGATTTCATTATTCTTTAATGGTTTTAATTAATTTGGATTTGGTTTTGTTTTCCTTTAGAGACAGAAGATTTGATATTGGAGAGAGAATCACTTGATTTCAGCAACATAGCAGAACCAAATGGAGTTCGCTCTGATTCAGGAACCCTTGAATCTGATACCATTTTACATGTAGATTTGTTTGGGGGGGAACAAGAATCATTTCAGAAGGTAAGTTGATGTGTCATCATAGTTGTTGTTTTATCTGCTTCTGGACATATTTGTATGTATATAGTGTCTTCTGTATTGGTTTGGACTACCACTAAAATTTGCAATGCTCCGAAGTTAAAATGTTTCTGTTTGTAGTCTCCATTAGCACTTAAATAGTCATATATCCATAGACAAGAAAAATAAGTAGATTAGTTTGTTACAGTTGAAATTCTTAGTCTATTACAGTTTATTGAACTTATGACTCATATATGTGGTTCTTCTGTTTGAGTAACCGGCCCTACTGTGGTGTCTGAAAATCAGACCACCTTGTTAAGAATGCCACATTTTTTATTAAAAGGATGGAAAATAAAAATATAATACCATATCATTCAGGGGAGAGTCCTGATCTCCCCTAGTGTGGACAGAACTGAGAAAATGTCTAGTACCATGGAGCATGGGGGTGTAGGTTTAGTAGCTGTGAGTACTACCAAATTACTCATGGGTATTCCAAATGCCTATGAATTTAGATCCATCTATGGGTATTCCGAATACCTATGGGGAGGCTCCTCTTAGGCATGAGTTTAGATCTATATATAATTTAGCTTTGAATAAACTTGGGTCTATTGCGGATAATTTTTATTAGTTGTATGGGGGTGGTTGGACTCCGAGATTAAGGAGGAACTTGAATGATTGGAAGTTCGAGGAGTTGGAGAGGTTCGTAAGCCTCTAGGATTTGGTGCACCCTCTTAATGAACACCTAAGGTTTGTCCATCTGCAGGGGCAGACACATGGCACCGAAAAGTGAAAATCACCCTCTCCAAAAAAGTGTAAATCACTTTTTCGATGCCATGTGTCTGCCCCTGCATATGGGCGGACCTTAGGCATTTGTAGGGGGGGCGCACCAAATCCACGCCGGTTCCTAGTATTAATGGTATGAGGTTGATCCCGAGCCTATGTATGATGGTTGGGTGTGGAGTCTGAATAAGAAGGGTGTCTTTTCTGATAAACTTTTATATCTCGGCTTGTCTAACCCCACAACTGGGTCATTCCCTCATAGGAGCATGGAGGAGGAGGGGATGTCAGTCAACTCGCTTGGAGCTTCCAAGGAAAGGTCTTGCAAATCGACTGAGGTGGATTAGGTTGAGGATGTGTCGTCGGTTGACTCGTGGTGTTCGAAGGTGATCAGTTCATTGCCGTATTCAGGCACTTCGGAGGATCCTGAATTACACTTAAAGGATGGCCCCTCACCTCATTGTGTGGATGGGGCTTTTGTAGATGAGGCTTTCTGTGATAAGGAGCTGGATCGCCCTTTTCTGAGTGTGGGTGATCCGATTGTGGCTGGTTCGTTAGATATGCACTATTCTGGTAGGGTGTTGGGGCAACACCCTTAGGGACAACGTTGCCCCTTGGAACGATGGAGGGATGGAGGTTCTTAGGGTAAATCTCGCGTGGAGGGTTATGTCATGCCTATATGTCCCATGGTTCGTAAGGATCAACCTGGGGAGATAGCGATGGGAGGTTAATCAAGTCTTGAGTTCTGGAATTCTCTTGCTATTTTTTCTTTTGATCCTTTTATTAATCGGGGGCCTCCAATTAAGGAAGGTTTTTCTTACCTATCTTTGGTTCCTCAGGAACTTCTGGCAGGGAGGTCTATACTGGGACAAATGCATCCGGTTGCTCCGATTTCTCTCCATCCAGGCAATTCTGTTTGTGGAATGGGGAATAAGGGTTATCTGATGTTGAGGTTAGTAGGGAAAGGTAATCTCATCCTGGCAAGGGTTGTTCAAGAGCAAATAGGTGATCCAGGTGCTCGGGCGTATCGTCAGGTTAGTTCTCTTGTTAATTGTAACATGTTTACTAAATTCCATGCCCCCTTTCTTTTGGCTTCTTTTGATGATTGTAGGAAACATGTCATTCCGAGCAGGGAGGGGAATTTTATCCAGGGTCTTGCCTCTAATGCCTTGGATCCAAATGTTTCTAGTACTAATGGTGGCTTGGCTTGGTGTGAGGCTAATAACCAACTTGCCTTTGTGGAGGAGATCTTGAATGTTGAACCTATTGATATGAGGGAGAGGGAGGCTTGGCTTGGTGAGTCGTCGGGCTTATGCAATCCAGAGAGGAATAGTTGGGGGGATAATTGTCGTTTCCTTGAGGGGGTAGCTAATAGAAATGAGGACCTACTGTCTGAATGGGTGATTAAAAAACTTGGGGAATTTGGATCTTTTTTGGGTTTGTCTTTTGAGGGCCTCGAAAAGGAAGTAGTGGATTTATTTAGACGTATTGAGAGAAAAAGGGGTTTAGGGGGAGATTTGGTGGAGTCCAACTCGCTAATTGCTAAGAAATTAGCTAAAGAAATTGGAAAGCACAATCAATTATGATGCTAGCTCAGGTGGATCTCATGAAAGGAGTGTAAGACACGGTAAATGAATTATGAAGTGTATTTGATGGATTTAAAAATTATTTCTTGGAATGTGAGGGGGATGGGAAATAGAGATAAGAGAGCGGTTATTAAATAAAGTATAGCTTGTGCTTTCCCGGATATTCTTTGCTTGCAGGAGTCTAAAATTCAGTCTATGAGTGATGCTTTGGTTAAGGAAGTGTGGGGTTTGAGGCCTTTTAATTGGTTGGTTCTTCCATCTCGGGGGGCTTCCGAGGGTATCCTTACGGTTTGGGACGTGGACAAGGTTGAGGTTTTGGAACGTGAAATTGGGGCCTTCTCAATTGCAATCAAATGCCGTCTTAAATGGTTGGCAGTGGAGTGGGTGTTTGTGGGGGTTTACGGCCCTGTTTTTGGTGTTGAAGTTGACTCTTTTTTAGGGGAACTTGATGACATTAAGGCTCGTTGGAATCTCCCGTGGTGTATTGGAGGGGATTTTAACTTGGTTAGATTCCCGAGGGAAAGGAATGTTGGTAGTAGATGAGATGCTAGTATGAGAAAGTTTGGTGCATTTATTGATAGATGACATCTTTTGGATGGACCCCTCAAGGGGGCTACTTTTACTTGGTCTAATTTTTAAAGTTCGGTTTCCATGAGCAGCCTCGACCGGTTTCTCTTTTGCAGTAATTGGGAGGATGTTTTTCTGTATCGTTTTCAAGTCGCCCTTCCTAGAGTGACATCAGACCATTATCCTATCATGTTGGAGCGCCAATTTCGCCTAAGGGGGCCTTTCCCCTTCAAGTTCGAAGAAATGTGGTTCCTTGAAGAGGATTTTATGGAGGTGGTGGAGATGATGTGGCATAGTGAGGAGTATTCTGGTAATCCTAGTAGAATCTTTGCCCTTAAATTGAAAACTTTGAAAGTCAAGTTGAAAGCTTGGAATAAAAATTCGGGTGACTCTTTTAAAGGGAAATTGGAGGACTCTCGTAGGAGAATTAAGAATTGGATTTAGTAGAAAATGGTGGTATGTTGTCTCCCCAAGAAAGGGATGAGAGAGAATGTGTGAAAAGGGAGATCATTCTCCTATCCATCAAAGAGGAAACCTTTTGGAGGCAGTGATCAAGAATTTCTTGGCTGAAGGAGGGTGATAGGACCACTAAATTTTTTCATAAAGTGGCCTCTCACCGAAGAAATTCTAATGGTATGTATGGCTTATCTATAAATGGTAGATGGTCGTAGGATCAAGGGAAAATAAGAAGAGAAGTGAAAGACTTTTACCAAAGATTGTATCAGGAAGACCAAGATGTTAGGCCTAGGTTGGATGGAATGGATTTTGAGCGGATCTCTAATATTGAGAGGAGGATCCTTGAGAAACCTTTCTCGGAAGAGGAGGTTTGGAAAGTCCTCTCTTCTATGAAAGGTGATAAAGCGCCAGGGTCAGATGGTTTTTCTATTTCCCTTCTTTCAAAAGTGTTGGCATATTGTTAAGGCTGACTTAATGAAGGTGTTTGAGAAATTCTATATCTTAGAAGAATTTTATGAGCATTTGAATAATACCTTCGTTACATTGATTCCCAAGAAGCATGATGCTAAGGATCTTAAGGATTATCGGCCGATTAGCTTATTGAATAGCGTTTACAAGATCATATCCAAAACCTTGACATCTAGGCTAAAGTTAGTTATGAAAGACATTGTTAATAAAGCTCAGAGTGCGTTCATTGAAGGAAGACAAATCCTTGATAGTGTGTTAATTACTAACGAGTGTATTGAAGATCGTAGGCTTTCTGGGCATTTTGGGGTCATTTATAAATTAGATTTGGAGAAAACCTATGATTATGTGAACTAAGATTTTTTGGACTATATTCTCGAGAGGATGGGTTTTGGGCCAAAATGGAGGAGTTGGATGTTTTTCTACATGAGGTCTGTCAAAATTTCTGTTCTTGTTAATGGGTGGCCCGCAGGTTTTTTTAGAACCTCTAGAGGTTTGCGGTAGGGGGATTCTCTTTCCCCCTATTATTTATCATGGTTTCAGAAGTTTTGAGTAAAATGATCAAAAAGACTGAGGGGGTGCTTTTTTTAGGTTTTCAGGTGGGGGATGGGAGTTGTAGTATATCCCACTTACAGTTTGTGGATGACACTATAATTTTCTGTAGTGCGGACAAGGTCCAGATTGGTTACCTAAGATGTATCTTGTGTGGTTTTGAGGCTGTGTCTGGGCTTAGTATCAATTTGGGGAAGAGTGAGATTTTTAATGTTGGGGTGGTGCCGAATATTGATAGTTTGGCTTGGATTTTGGGTTGCAAAAAAGACACTCTCGATTTCTTATCTTGGTTTACCTTTGGGTGCGAAGTTCAAATCGAAAGAAGTGTGGAATCCGATTGTTAAGAGAATTACCTGGAGGCTGGAGTTGTGGAAAGCAAAGCTCCTTTCGAAAGGTGGCCGATTGATTTTTTTTAAGGCCACTTTAGCATCCATTCCGAACTATTATCTTTTCCTTTTTTCTATCCTGGGGTCGGTTGCTGTTAGAATTGAGTTTCTTTTCCGCAAATTCCTTTAGAATGATGAAGACGATTCTCACAAATATCATCTGGTGGATTGGAAATCCATCTATAAGCCCAAATGTGATGGGGGTCTGGGGTTGAGATCAATTAGGGACCATAACAAGGTTTTGCTTGTTAAATGACTGTGGAGATTTGGGATGGAAAATTATAGTTTTTGGCATCGGGTGGTGATTGCTAGATTTGGTTTGGGAGACTAGGAGAATTCGGTGTAGGCATGGATGTGGTCTTTGGAATCCATTATGACATTAAGGAGTTGTTTTTTGAATCTAGTTAACTTTAAAGCGGGGTCCGGTAGTGATATTAGTTTTTGGGCAGATAGATGGGTGGGTGAGTTCCCTTTAAATATGGTTTTCAGATCTCTCTCTGGTAGCGGTCAATTCTAGAGTTTCTGTGGCTGACTCTTTTGACTTTGAGGGGAATGTTTGGTTGCCTAGGTTTCATAGGGATTTGAATGACTGGGAGTTGGAGGAGTTGATTAGGTTATTGGATTTGCTAGAGGGGATTTGTCCTGATCCGAATCAGGTGGATGGGTTAGTCTGGAATCTTACAAAGCATGGTAGATTTACTCCAAAATCTCTCTATCTTAAGTTGGTTGGGCATTCTGATAGGTCTTTCCCGTCTAGAAACATTTGGATTCCGGGTATTCCTTCAAAGGTTTCTTTTTTCATTTGGACAGCATTTCTGGATAAAATTTTCACCATTGATCATCTTCAAAGTAGGGGTTGCAATTTGGCTAACAGATGTGTCTTGTGTATGTGGAAAGCGGAGACAGTGGATTACCTATTTGTTCATTGTACTTTGGCTCACTAGGTTTAAGGCTCCTTTCTCTCTACTCTTAACATCTCTTGGTCATTTCCCTCCCATTTTTGTGATTTGATTGCTGGTTGGCGGATTCGGGGTCTAATTGGTTTGTCTGCCACCATTTGGTCTTTCCTGCCAGGGGCCATCTGTTGGGGTCTTTGGAAGGAAAGAAATTCTAGAATCTTTGAGGGTTCCTTGAGAGCTCAGAAGGATATTTCCCTCCAAATCTACCGTTTGTTGTTTGATTGGATCTCCATTCGTGAGAAGTTCAATGAGAGGGAGTGTTATTCTGTTTGGAGTGAGGAGTTGTAGCGTTTTGTCTTTCTTTTAGGTTTTTTGTTTTGTTTCTTTTCTTGTCCTTTCATCTCCTTGATGAGGGCTTTCCATTTATTTGTTTGCTCTTTTTCTGTTCTTGAATAAAGGTCGCTCGCTTATCTCTAAAAAAAAAAGGTTAACTTCTTTATGTAGACTACTTGGATAAAATCCTTACCCTGGATCATTTAGAAAATAGAGGTTGGAATTTGGCTAATATGTGTGTGTAAGGAAGAGACGGTGAATCACCTTTTCATTCATTGTCTGGTTGTTCATGAGGTTTGGTACTTCTTTCTCCATCAATGCAAGATGTCTTGGTCTCTTTTTTTCTTTTCAGGGATCTTATCTCGGGTTGTTGGTGCAGTGACCTAAAAGGCATTCCAAATTCCATTTGACCCTTCCTACATGGGGCCATCTTTTGGGGAGTTTGGAAGGGGACGAATAATAGAATCGTTTAGGGCAAGTTCTCCTCTCAGGTTGGTCTGTTTGTTTCAGTTTTCAGGCTGTTATTTGTGTGGCTCTCCTTTTCTAGAGAGTATGAGGAAGCCTGGGATTTATTCTGGGATGTTATTGTGTAGTCTCCGTTTCTGTTTCCTTTGGGTTCTCTTGGTTATTGCTTTTCTCTTTTTCTTCTGTCACCAGCCCGATGATTGTGTTTGTCTTCTCGTCTTTTGGCACCATCTCTAATATAATTACCTTTCAAAAAAGCATTACCAAAATACCCCTGCCAGGCTAACTGATTTTGACATCTTTTGAGGTGATTTACACCCATCATTATTGAGCTCCTGTTTTTCCCATCCAGTTAAAACCTGAAGCAGGTCCAAATTCATTAGGGGAATTCTAGCATTGAGCCATTGAAGCATGTGCAATTGTACGCAACTAAATGACAAAAGCAGCCGGGATATTTTAGTTGATAGACAAGGATTAGGATGGCTATGTTGAAAATATGGAATCCGGTTATTAAAATCAACCCCACCACTGATTTTTTTTTTTTTCATTTAGCTGTGTGCAACCCCACATGCTTTAATGTGCATGGAGCTAGCATTCCCCTATTAGTTATTCCTGAATAATGTAAATTACTGAAGTGTTCTAGTTGGTTGTTTCTTTTTGTATTGTTGGCTGGTTTATGCATTCCATTTAGTAACTGCTGGAGCCTTTTAGTTGTTCCAAATTGTTTGCATTTAGATCTTTCTCCCTTTTGTAATCTTTACATTTCTTCCAACATTGATGTTGGTTATGAATGATCTTAAATTTTATTGATACAAAAAATGTTATAAAAATACTTCTTTATTGTGGGGAAAAGGATCAGTTTTTGTCAACGTTTTCTTTATCTAGAGTCAGATATATAATATAATCTGCTAAAAATTGTTCCCCTCGAGTTATTATTCAACAACAACAACAACAACAAAAACAACAAACAGCCTTATCCCAACTATTTGGGGTCGGCTACACGAATCCTATTCCGCCATTCCACTATGTTTAGGGCTTTATCTGCCGTTAAATTACAAGCTGCCATGTCCCTCTTTACTACCTCCACCCAGGTCAATTTTGGCCTTCCTCTAGT
>JAOXJP010227494.1:0-11293 GCA_025762735.1 Platanus orientalis | reverse complement strand
TGGGACCGAAAAGGGGTATTTAGCATGCCTAATTGGGTTAACTTAGGTCCTAATTCCACACTTGTATTGATTTAGAAGTGCATATATCATAAAGGCCCTAAGTTCTGGTGACATACGAAGTGCATCATGGATGGTTAATAGGAATGGGATCCTTTTCATATGTGCCATTACATCATAGGGAATAGGATTATATGTCTTCTTGATGGCTTTGTTGTGTTCAGCATCTATAGTATCCTTTTTCATTGCATCCACTTGTTGGTTAGCAGTAGAGCCCTGAGGTAGTACCTATTTTCCATATTGCAGCCTGACTTGATGAATGTATTGAGTGTGTGGTTGACATCCCTTGACTGGAGTGGTAATTTTGAGTTTAGTGACGTTACAGACCTCTATTTGTTGGGATGTGGACACTTTGTCTTCAAAGAAGCCCTCAGATGCAGTTATGAAGTTATCATTGCCGTTGTTAGACACTTCAAAGTCAGTAAATAAAGGTGGCATGCCCTATAGAGATGAATCATTATTGTGGGTCTTCCATGGGTCTGGGAATTCTTCCTCCTCATCAACCGAGGTTGAAGCTTCACTGGCATCCATATCAATGTCCCACTGATTTTGGGCAAGAATTGTATCACACTTTGGATATACTAAGGGTCATGTCTGTATGCTCTTTCATAGCGATAGAAGCGATCAAGGAGCATTAGCCAAAAGAAAATGTGGCACGACGGTAAAGTTAGGTACCAGTCAAAGCATGTGAGTCCAAGGAGATGGGGAAGAGCCACACCAATAGATTATTTTATGTCCTTGGTAGTCCTGTTTCCTATAAGAAACGTTCAGTATGATAGTGAGGGTCCCCAGCCCCAGTATACAACATAAGTGGCAGGAGCTGATATCCATTTAGGAATTTAGTGAGATAGACCTCATTCTTGATGGGCTGTCTTGATTTGCCGAAGCGCCTTAAATCTAACACTTGAGCAATGATCTAATCTGGAGAACCATCAAAGCCTTTATAAGTTTGTTGCTGCCCTGGTTATCTCAAAGGCTCTATGTTCCAAGGATCATATGGGTCCTTGACAGGTTGCATAAACTCATGAACAAATATTTCAATGAAGTACCCCCAAGAAGGTATGCTTTGTGGTGCTAAATCCATTTACCAATCCAGGGGTACACCATCTAATGAAAGTAGGAATAGCCGCAGCAGGAGGTTATTGTTATGCGTATTCCTCCACAAGACATCATGAACTTAAATAGATGACACTGAGGGCATTGATAGTCCGCATTAAAAAAGATATTAAATAGAGGGACTTCATAGCCTGGTGGAAATGGTTCATGATAAACTATATTTCAGCAAGGGAAAGCTCGTTGACGGAACTTGTTTAGTATACACTGAAAATATTTGAGCTTCCATGGTGCCATAAGAAGACATGTTATTCTCAATGGTCAGGGTAGGGCATCATGTATAGATCTTTCTAGTGTAACAAAAATGTTGTCCTTGCTAAACCTCGCCCATGCAATTAGTATGGTAATTCTTTTCAAGTGATCTTTGTAAGTCAAGGTGTTCCTACATAAGTCTATCAATATTCTTGACTCTCGAGGTGCCATTGTTGGTCGTGTGATACGTGGCATCCCAAGCTCCTCTATATGTATAATAGAAGTCATATTACATGTGATGACTAGAGGCTTAAGGAAATCTTCTGGCATGTATTCTTCTAACATCACTAGAAAAGGTGGAGGTTGTTCCAGATGGTTGTCTATGTGCATCATTGGATCGATCATCTTTATTTTAGGGTTGTTTCCTTTTTCCTTCTTGACAACTCCCTTCATATGTAGTTGGGACCTTCGTATATGTTAAGCGATCCTTGTGTCTAATTGGGTCCTACATTGGTGGACTGAAGTTTCTTCCTGTGTGTCACCTTGCTTTCAAAAGTGACCCACTCATCCCTCTCATTATCAGGAACATCTTGGGGGATAATCATGGTTTGGGTCTCATTGTCCTCACCAATAAAAATGGCATTTGTAGCTACAGGTCAAGTATCTGCGTCAAGTTCCACTACCTTCTTATTGATCAGGTCTTGGAGTTTATTTTTAAAGATGAAGCATTCTTGTAAGGTATGGCCCACAATACGATGGTATTTGCAGTACTTTAAGTCATTTACTTTGTCAACTTCCACAGGCCTTTTTGACTCAGGGAGTACTATGTCTTGTGACTCGATTCTCTATCTAAAGAGACTTTCCAAATCATCGGGGTGGAATGTATAGGAATGTTCATGTCTTTCTTTACTGCTTGGCCTCCTGGAGGGTGCCTCTTACCGTGTTATGGCAGGCTTGGTATATCTTCTATTTGTCTGACTTGGAGTTTGGTAGGTGGTTTGTTAGTCCCTACCATGGTGGACTCCATTTTGTTTACCATTGCTTTACCCTTCCTTTCACTCTTATGATCCAACAATCTCTTCTCTAGAACGTAGGCTTTGGATATTAGGTCTTCGAACCCGGTGTATTTCTGAGCCATGAGATGAAGAGAGAGTTTAAATGATATATTATTCAGGTACATCTCAGGGAGCGTCTTAAGGGGATGCGCATTCTCGCCTATTCTCGCAAGAGTATGACATGTTATTCTATCTGTTATGAAATTAACCACAAATTCATTGTCCCGTTGTCTTTCACCGAGTAATTCGTATAACTTTACAAGCCTATGCACACTCCAGAACTATTGTATGAATATTCGTTTCATTGCAGCCTAATCTAAGATAGAATATGGTTTCATATTGAAATACAATGTAAATATCGCTCCATCCAATCATTGGACAAATAATTTCAAAAGCATGTCGTCATATTGAATAATAGAGCCACATCAGGACTCAAAGTGGGTGAGGTGCTGCTTAGGGCAGGAAGACTAGCTAAACTTATTGAAATGAGGTTGCACAAATTTGGGTGGGAAAGGCACTGCATCTACATGCGGTGGGTATGGCTTCCCAGTTGTGTATGTGTTCATAATTTCCTACTCTTTGTATTCTTTGAGCATCTTAGCCATCATAGTTCGCATGTAATTGGAGTCCATCATAGGTGCGGATAGGTTTATGTATGGTCCTTACGGCATGAAGGGAGTCTATGCATAAGTGTTATAGCCATATGCCCATTGTGGAGGAGGCCCATATGGTGGTGGCTCGTGTTGTTGATATGCTAGCTGATGAGGTCCTCATGGATATGGGTTTTGGTGAGAGGCTCATGGAGGCAGTCCTAGTGGTAGGGTAGAGCATGGGCTCGGGCCAACCCGAGCCCGGCCTGGCCCAACCCAAAATTTGGCCCAAAAAGCCCAACCCAACCTAGGCCCAATAAGGCTCGAGCCCGAGTTGAAAGCCCAAACCTTTATTAGGGCCGGGCTTGGGCTTACCTCAGCCCAACCCAAGGCCCGACTCGAAGCCCGAACTTATATATATATATATATATATATATATATATATATATATAAGTGTGTGTGTGTGAAGAAAATGTTATTTGGTGAAAAAGTGTATGTAGTATACATGGTGAATTATAAGCTAACAAGTGTTGTGTTGAGGGTTAAAAATGTCCAAAAAACAGTTGAGATGAAAAGTAGGTGTCAAAAAAGAGACATCAAATTTAAAAACACATCATATATAAATACTTATAAGAAATTAACAAACTTGAATCAATAGCTTAGTTGGTGAAAGAATTTATTAAAGTAGGTCATGAGTTCAAATCTCATCTAAAGCATTTGTTTTTTGAAAAATTTATAGGCCATGGGCTGGCCCGAGCCCGGCCCGAAGCCCAATAAAATAACTAGTGCTAGGCTTGGGCTTAAAGTTTGTAAAAATGTTCAGGCCCAAGCCCGAAATTACTATATAGGGTCGAGCCCTGGGCCTACCCCGGCCTAGCCTGAGCCTGGCCCATGTACACCCCTACCTAGTGGCATGGGAGCATTTGGTACAGCACTAAGAGCTAGAATTATTCTAGGCATAGTGGCAAAAGCATATTCTGGTGTGCAGTATGGATATCGCCCTTGTATTTGCTTTGGAATTGATATCCTTATTGTTTCCATCATTAGAGGATTATCATGTGATGGGGTCATGCCCTATTTTTCTAGCGTAAGTTGTTCAACCATAGCTTTCAACTCAACTATTGCAATGTCCTTAGTGGCTAGGCGTTGATGTCGGCTTCTTACTTTGGCCTATCAATCAGTGATCGTTGTGTGTTCTCCCTTAGAGTCGGAATGATATTCCCTAAGGTCTACATCTTCCACATTTGTCGGTGGGTCTTGAATTTCCCTTGATTATATTGATGTTGCTTCGTGGCTTTATGAGGTGGAAGTAACGTTAACCGTGGCGGTTGTTGATGGTGTTCTTTGGGTTCCAGCCATTGCCACCAGCTGACTTCTGGTCATCATGCCTGTAGAGTTAAAGGCTCGTGGCTAGGATCTAGAAAGACCTATGGTATTTTCCAAGACTTCCTTCCTTGCTCCTGTCACCATTAATGTTGCTTGTTTAGGTCCAAACATTTTACCTTTGCCAACATAAGGTGTGTAACCTATACTTCCTTTAGCTTAAGAAGGAAAAGATGGATCAGTCCTTTGTGGATGTGCCCATGGGGGAAGTGTTTTGATTAACATGTCACCCACTTCTTGTTGCTCGAGAAGGAGTTTACGGATCTTTACCCAAATCCCAACCTTGTGATTTTTCTAAAGTTTCGATGACCTTTCCCTGGGAGTTTGGTCCAGACTTAGGTACCCACTTTTTCTTTATGTAAATTAGAGTTATTTAGGGAGTATAATCCCTTGATTTAGCAAGTTCTCGAGAGGGTTTGTTTGAGGCTGTGAGTACACCATCCTTAACAAATATTAGCATCACTATAGCCACGTGGGGGGAGACCAAATTCTCAACCCCTGATATTGTTTGGGAGACCGGAGCCTCAACCATGCAAATGGGTGGTGGGGAGATCAAGACCTTAACCTATTATTTAAGAGATGTAGCCAAAAGGCCTTGTGGGGTACTAAAAGAGGGCTCCACGGTTGCAACTTTGATGAGTGACCTATAAAAGGGAAAGGCACCCATTAATACAATGGAACTTGAAGAGAGATGAGAGGAGAATATGGTCCCACCGGGCATGCCAAAAATGTGTAACACCAAATTTCGTACCTTGGGGTTTATGGGCTATAATATACAAAATCTGTTGTAAAGAAAATTACCTAGCCTTTAGAGGGCTAGTTTATTGTTTTATAGGTGGGGACCAATATTCCAAGTTTCAAGGAAACGTGTTAATTACAGCCATCGATGGCCAACCTCTTATTAACTTCGAGTTTCTCAACTTGTAATATAAAAGTTGCATAAAAAATAAATAGAGAGGATAAGAGGGAAAAGTTTATTGTTTATTAATATGAATATGAATATTGAGATGTCACTTAGGTACGAGCCTTGCTTCAATGCAAGTAAACTTTTACCTTGCCGTGCCTTTCTTCGATATCAAGCTCCCTTGGTCTCTTCTTTGGAGAGTTTCGTAGAGGTATAATAGACTTGCTATCTCCTTGAAGAGAAAGGCTTGTTGGATTAGCAGAACTTGAAGAAGGAGAACAATGCAAAACCTTACCCAAGTTGGAGAGAATGTTGCTAGTGTTTAAGCTTGCGAAGAGCTAAACACCAAGTTGAGAGCCAAAGTTTTTTCTTCCTTACTTGAAGCCCTCCCTTAATTCGTCTCTCTCTCTCTCTCTCTCTCTCTCTCTCTCTCTATGTCTATTTCATGCTCCTTTGCTATGTATTTATATATGCAAAACGAATCTGGTTGCTATTTTGAGTTTTTGGAAACTTTCCTTCTCAATGGCAAATATACTATTCGTGCACTTTTGGCTAGTAAAGCTTAGAAGGCTCTGTTCACGTGCTTCTGTGTGTGGCAAATAAGATTTTTCTTATTCATGCACTTTTGTCTTTGTGTGGCAAGTAAAGCATATAAGGCTTACTCGCACACTTTGAGTGTGGTGAATAATATGGAATCTTGTTATTCATGCACTTTTGATTTCTACACTATACACCCATTTATTGTCTAATGCCTTTTTTTCCTATAGGTAGTGGAACTAAGTCCCATTTCTGGTTTGTAATCAATGATTTTAACTCCTCTTCCATGGCATGCCCCCACTTAGTTCTTGCGTTAACCTCCAATGCTTCATCATAGCATTCTGGTACACCTCCATCTATCAACAACAAATAGTACTACAAAAGAGAGAATCTCTGAGTTCACCTAAGTATTCCTGAAGATCTTCTTAATTATGGAGTAGGTGTTTGAGGTTTTTTTGTTAGTTTTCTTCTAGCATCTCATTGTTTTCTTCTCTTGGTATTTCACCCTCAGAAATATACTTAAGTTCCATAAACTCCTTCTTGCCTTGATGTTCTTCTGCCTTTTCTTTGTACATGGTCTTTTCATTAAATACCACATTTATATTTCTAATGAATTTCTTATTTTTATTATCCCAAAACTAGTATCCAAACTCATCAGAACCATACCTAATGAAAGTGCACTTCTTTGAGTTTACATCCAACTTATTTCTCAATTCAGCATCAACATGAACATAAGAAATACAACCAAACACTCTAAGATGTGAAAAGCTTATCTCTTTTCTTATCCATGCTTCTTTAGGCAATCCACCATCTAATGGTATTGAAGACCCTCTGTTTATCAAGTGTGCAGTTGTGCTAACCGCATCCACCCAAAACTATTTAGGCAACCCAACATACAACTTCATGCTTCTGGCTTGCTCTACAATCATTCTATTCATCCGCTTAATCACTCCATTTTTCTGTGGTGTGCATGGTATTGTCATCTCTCTCTTTATCCCATTAAAAGCATAAAATTTTATAAAATATTTACTACAATATTCTCCTCCATTATCAAACATTAAGCACTTAAGTCTTAAACCTATTTCATTCTTAACCAAGGCTCTTCACTTCTTAAACACGTCAAATACATCATAATTATGTTTCAGGAAATAAATCCATAGTTTTCTAGTCGTATCATCAATAAAAGTGATATAGTAAGAGACACCAAGTGAACATACCTAAGTTGGTCCCTATATATCAATATAGGTCATTTCTAATTTTTGAAGCTTTGGTGTCCTTACTACTTTAAAAAAGTTGACCTTCTTCTATTTTCCCAAAACGTAGTCTTCATAAAATTCTAAGTCTAATACCTTCAAACTTGAAAGCTTACCTTTGCATGTGAAAAATCTTCATCCCTTTCTTGCTTATGTGCCCAAATCTATAATGTCATGTGCCTAAGTTGACACCTGCTTTAGTTACATCAATGGAACCTTGCTTTCTGGTCAGATAGAGTGTACCTTCTTTCTTTCTTGGAGCTATCTCCAAGGCACCCTTGCTTACTTTCCACATGTCTTTTATAAAAGTAGTTGTGTGGCCCGAACTTGCAAACTGGCCAATAGAAATTAAATTTCTCTTCAAAATTGGTATATGTCTCACATTATTCAACAACCATGTACGTTCATTAGGTAGGTTAAATGAACATCTTATTTTTTTAATTATGTTGTAAGCCTTGTTGTCCCTAAGATAGACTTTTCCATAGTCCCATTGCACATAATTTTTTAGACATTCTTTATTTATTGTGGCATGAAAAGACGCACCAGATCTAACACCCAAGACTCTAACTTTTCATCAAATGTAAGAATCAAAGCGTCTTCAGCAACATCACCTATAATATTTACGGAAGCTTCCTTCTTCTTGTTTCTACCTTGTTTTGTCTTCTTTTTCAGTGCCCAACAATCCTTCTTAAGGTGTCATTTTTTCTATAATTCCAGCATTCCACTCTTGGCTTTGCTAACTTAAATTTTCTCTAAGATTTTGACCTCCCATGGTCTTTCCCTCTTTTAATAGTTCTTCCTCTCCCTTTTACATTTAATGTGCTTCCACTTGATGATGTTTTCCTGTTAATTTTTTGTGGACTTCTTCATTGAGTTTTAGACTCACTACATCATCGAACTTCAGATTGCTTGAACCTAAGAAATTGCTCACCGCCATAACTAGATCATCCTCACTCTATAATAAAGGGCATAAGATCAACAAGGCTCTAACTTCATCATCAAAGTTGATGCCTACTAAGGTTAACTAACTTGTGCCCGTTTAGATGTTCTACAACGGCTACTCCCTCAGTCATCTTCATGTGAAACAACCTCTTCATTAAGAGTACCTTATTTGATGCAGATAACTTCTCATACATCCGCACAAGGGTCGCTATGAGATATTTTCTAGTTTTCTCTTTGGATATATTGAAAGCAACTGATGGCAATAAAGATAATCTAATCATACCTATGGCCTTCCTGTCGAGTACCGCCCAATCTGCTTTTGATGTCACCTTAGGTTTCTTTGCTTTCCCTCCAAGAGGTTGATAAAGATTTTTTTAGTAGAGGATATCCTCTATTTGCATCTTCCCTTATGCAAAGTTCACACCATTGAACTTCACAATCCCAATCTTTGTGGAGTCATCCACTTATCCCACCATTGCTCCCACTCAAAATGAACTCTACCTTTCCTTAGCTTGTTAAAATCGGCTTTCCAAAAACCTCAACTCTGATACCAGTTGTTGGGAGTTAACACAAAAAACCTTCCAACCTAGACAAATAAGAAGAAGCAATAATAATCAAAGTAAAAAAATCAAAACCACAAACACACCACAAGAACACAAAAATTTACATGGAAAACCCTAAGTTAGGGAAAAAACCATAGAGCCATAGAGAAAGTTTCATTATTTGGAAAAGATTACAAGAGCTATCTCTCAATCTCTCATCAACTACTCCTTTCTCACAATATTTTCACTCTCTTAAACCCTAAACAACAATAGAGACCTTATATAGATCATAAAAGTTGATCCTACAACAAAACCCAAGCTTCCTTGCTCAACACAGAAGTTTCTATTTCCGTTCTGCCCCGTTGGCTCAATCCTAGATCTATCCTGATTGAACTGGGTACCTGGCTCAATGCAGGATCAAACTGGCAATTCTTTGATCTTCATTTTCTATAGTCTATGTAACTAATTGTGTCCGGATTGATCCTGCACTACTAGAACTCCCTCCCAAGGTTCCACTTGCCTCTAATTCATATCAGACTCCCCCCCCCCCCAAAGACTTTACCAACTTGGCAGGCTCATATCCTTTTTGTCAACAGTTTTCTTTGTGTCATATTCTGTCCTTGTTTATGGAAACATATTGTGGTAAACTTATCATAAACTAAATGCTTTCTTGCACGGTTGTATTATTTGGTATGCAACATCCAAAAGATCATCCAGTAAAAGCAAAGTGACCCCCCATTGCAAGATGGAATCAAGCATATTGTTATGAAGAAGATTGGTTGGGCATTAATCAATGGTACAATTCCCCCTCCAAAGACTTTGACAACTTGGCAGGTTCAGATCCTTTTTGGAAACAGTTTTCTTGGTGTCATATTCTGTTCTTTTCTTTGCAAACATATTGTAGTAAACCTATCATAAACTAAATGCTTTCTTCCACGGTTGTATTATTTGGTATGCAACATCCAAAAGATCATCCAGTAAAGGCATAGTGACCCCCCATTGCAAGTGCTTTAAAAAAATCATTTTTTTACTCCATACTAGTGAAGGCATAGCTTCAAATGTTAATTGCAACAAGTTAAATCCCTATAAACCACATCAAAAGAAGTGTCAGCATAGATATGTAAATATTGATCATCATCAATCACTTCTTGTTCAATTTTGACATTTTTTCTTTTTTGATAAAATTTATTTTATTTTAACTGAGGATGCTAGTTTAGACTCTAGATAAATGAACCAAACTGGTGAGCAGTCCTCTGACTCATTCTTTCTTCCAATCATAAAAAGTCTCCTCTAAGTCTTCCATTTGATGTATGGTGCTGGCAATGGCATACAGTAAATGAACCGAACTGGTGAGCAATCTCAAGTTATTTGTTTACAAGTGGTCTATGGAAAACCATGTATCTTGCAGATGATTTTTTGTATATCAATTGTGGTGGCAACCAAAGTCTTACCATCAATGGCACTATTTATGAAGCTGATTCACAAGAAAATGGAGTATCATCTGTCTATATAAGTTCCAAAAGAAACTGGGCATACAGTAGTACAGGAGACTTCATTGGAATAGATAGTGATCGCTCAAAATACATAGTGAATGATACATGTGGGATTGCTATGATCAATGCAACTTTATATATGACAGCACGGCTCTCTCCTCTCTCCCTCAAGTACTATGGTCTATGTTTAGTTAATGGCGACTACACAGTGAGCCTTCATTTTGATGAAATTGTATTCACAATTATCAAAGACAATAGGCAGGAGGCAGATCATTTGTTCGATGTGTCTATTCAGGTATTTGATCATTCCAATTCTTTTTTTGTTTCCCTTTGCTGGTGCTTCCATCTTTAACTCCTTTATGCAGGGTAAGAATGTGCTAAAGGATTTCAATATTAAAAAGGAAGCCGGCGGCCCAAGAAAACCAGTTGTTAAGAGCTTCAATTCTACAGTAACAGACCACCGTTTGGAAATCCACTTCTATTGGGCTGGCAAAGGCTTTGTAGTCATCCCCCCAGGACTTTATGGTCCTCTTATATCAGCTATTTCAGTAACCCCAGGTAGAATTACTGTCTTTATCTCACTTTTATTCTAATATAGTATCTGTTTCTATCTACACATCTTTCCCATTGACAGTGTCTCTTGTTCTCATCTATA
The DNA here is from genome assembly GCA_025762735.1 of Platanus orientalis. Taxonomy (NCBI): domain Eukaryota; kingdom Viridiplantae; phylum Streptophyta; class Magnoliopsida; order Proteales; family Platanaceae; genus Platanus; species Platanus orientalis. Next base: position 577 of record JAOXJP010227494.1, on the reverse strand, counting down.
CTATTTCATCCGTCAATTACATTCAGTCCCAAAAGGATCGGGTGTAAAGCTATCTGCAACAAGAATAGCAGAGGTTGTAGGATCTGTGATCCTTTTAATCACTTTGATTTTGGTTATTTTTTGGAAAATGGGCTGGCTTCAAAGGAAAAATATGTGTGGTGAAGGTGAGAATGAATACTTCTTTCATACTAAAGTCATTATCTCTATAATTTATAAATCTAACGCAAAGAGAGCCGCTTAATTTCTGTCATTGATGAATTCTACTTTGAAACAGAACTCAAAGGAATTGAGCTATTCCCAGGTGGATTTTTTAACTTTCAGCAGATAAAAGCTGCTACTCAAAATTTCAACTTTGTAAACAAAATTGGTGAAGGAGGTTTTGGGCCAGTGTACAAGGTTTACTTTCGCTTGGATTGCTTGCAATCATTAATATCAATTTTTCTACACACCCTTGTCAAGAACTCATGTTATATAATTTATAGATTGACCTTATGCATGAATGCAGGGTGTACTACCAAATGGGATGGCAATAGCAGTGAAGCAGCTTTCTTCAAAATCAAAGCAAGGGATCCATGAG
>JAOXJP010227493.1:0-11293 GCA_025762735.1 Platanus orientalis | reverse complement strand
TAATTGACATATTAGTATCTCACATTTTCACTTAAATTATGCATGTTTTTGTTTTGTTGATTACATATGTGAATTGTAATTGTATGATTTGTATCTATATTTTGGTAGATAGATTGGCTCTAACTAACATAATAAAGTTTTTAAAATTTTTCCTGATTTTTTTGATCTTTTTTTTTAGGGCGATCCGGCTACTGGCCGATCCGCAGTGGATCGGCCGATCCTTGACTGGATCGCCCAATCCATGAGTGGATCGGATCGGGATCGCCCGAGTCCAATCCTAATCCCGATCCCGAGTTTTTTATCTATGGGACCCACTCCCACCTAAATTGAACTCAAATCCGAAAAGTAAGGCTACTCAGGATAAGAAAGTCAAAGATTCCAAAACAAAAGCCTTACACATCATCAGTTCCAAAGAGTTCGAACGAGAGGTCAAGGAAGCCTTGGTTTTTGCTTTAGCGGCTAGAGAGGCTACTCTTAATGTTACTGTTGAGTGTCCTGAGGTGGGACCAATCTTGAGAGAGTTTCAAGACATGTTTCCTGAGGATTTTCCAAATGAGCTCCCACCTATGCGTAACATCCAACACGCCATAGATTTGGTCCCAGGGGCAACACTGCCAAATCTACGTCATTATCGCATGAATCCCATAGAGCATGTGGAACTGAAGAGGCAAGTTAATGAGATCTTAAGTAAAGGATTCATACGAGAGAGTCTTAGTGTATGTTACGTGCCTACACTTCTCACACCCAAGAAAGATCGCTCTTGGAGAATGTGTGTAGACAGTAAACCAGTCAATAAGAACACGGTGAGATACTGGTTTCCTATTCCTAGATTGGATGACATGCTTGATATAATGCCTGGTGCTACCATCTTTTCAAAGATTGATCTCAAAAGTGGGTATCACCGGATCCATATCCTTCTCAGGGATGAATGGAAAACCTCATTCAAGACGAAGGATGGGTTATAAGAGTGGCTAGTCATGCCCTTCAAGCTTTTTAATGGCCTGAGTACCTTCATGAAGGTAATGACTCAAGTGTTGTGGTCATTCATTTGCAAGTTCTTTGTAGTGTATTTCGATGACATTCTGAGCTACAGCCACAACAAGAATCAACACCTTAACCACCTAAGGACAGTGTGTGAGCTCTCGAGGAAGAAGCAGTTGTTTGCAAACCTAAAGAAATATGCTTTCATGATATCAAGTGTTGTCTTCTTAGGGTTTGTAGTTTCATCGGATGGAATGTCTGCGGATCCCGAAAAGGTCCATGCTATAGTAAAGTGGCCTAAACCTCGAAACATTCATGAGGTTCGCAGTTTTCATGGTTTAGCTACTTTCTATAGACGCTTTATCTGCAAGTTTAGTACAGTGATGGCCCCTATTACTGATTGCATTCACAAGGGGAACTCTCACTGGACAAGTGCGGCGTCAAAGGCCTTCAAAGAGATTAAGTCGAGGATGACTAGTGCTCTTGTCATGCGCCTCCCAGACTTCTCTAAAGCCTTGAGATGTCATGTGAAGCATCTGGGGTCGGGATAGGAGTACTCACTCAGGAGAGGCACCCTGTAGCTTACTTTAGTGAGAAATTAAATAAAACCCGACAAAGATACTCCACCTACGACAAAGAGTTTTATGCGATAGTACAAACATTAAGATACTGGAGACATTACCTCCTACCATAGGAATTTATACTATTTTCCAACCATGAGGCCCTAAAGTACATCGGTTCTTAGAAGAAATTGGATTTCTTCAGGAGTACACCTTTGCACTCGAATACAAAGCTAGGGTTGAGAATAAATCCGCAGATGCTTTGAGCCACAAGGTTTCCCTGCTACAGACAATGAACCTCAAGGTTACTGGGTTCGAGAAATTGATAGAGGACTATGAAATATGCCCAAATTTCGGGGAAATGTATGCTTTTATACTGAGCGACCAATCTAGTGACCCTACTAATTTCATGCAGCATGATGGGTATCTTTTCCGAGGTACCCATCTTTGTATTCTCCACACCTTAGTGCACGATTTCCTAGTCTGGGAGTTACATGCAAGTGGTATGGCCAGACACTTTAGCAAAGACAAGACCATTGCTCTGGTCGAGGATCGATTCTACTAGCCAAGCCTAAAAAAAAGATGTGGCCAAAATAGTACAGTAGTGTCGTACTTGTCAACTGGCGAGGCAAAGGAAACAGAATGCTGGATTATATTCACTTTTGCTAGTTCCTCACACATCGTGACAGGACGTGAGTATGGACTGTGCTAGGGTTGCCTAGGACCCCAGGGAAGCACGATTCCATCTTTGTGGTAGTGGACCGTTTATCCAAGATGGCCAACTTCATCCCATGCTCGAAGACCTCAGATGCTTAAGGGATTACTAGGTTGTTTTTCGATGAGGTCGTCAAGTTGCATGGCTTGCCTAAGCCCATTGTGTCTGACAGAGATATCAAGTTTGTTAAGTTACTTTTGGAAGACACTTTAGCGAATGATGGATACAAAACTTCAGTTCTCCACAGCTTATTACCCTCAGACTGATGATCAGACTGAAGTAATGAATCGTAGTCTTGGCAACCTTTTGTGGTGTCTTGTCGGTGACCACTTGAGGTCATGGGACTTAGTCTTATTTATAGCTAAGTTTGCATAGGAGTACAGGCATGAGTCCATTCAAGATTATCATAGGTTACAAGTCTAAGGACCCTATCAACCTTATTCCCATGTCAGTTACACATAAGCCATCTAAGTCAGCATCAACATTTTCACATCACATACATGCAATACATGAAGAGATCAAAAGAAGGATTACCCTTAATAATGAGAGGTATAAGCGGTCAGCTGATTCTCGTTGTGTTCAGCGAGAGTTTCAAAAGGGTGATTTTGTGATGGTTCGGCTTTGACCTGAGCGATTACAGCCTGGGGGCTGCTAAGAAGCTACATGCTCGCAATTCAGGACCTTATGAGATACTCAAGTGGGTTAGACTCAATGCTTATGTACTTGACCTTCCTTCGGATTTGGGAATAAGCTCAATGTTCAATGTTGAGGATCTTGTTCCTTTTCATGGCCCATCCTCCCCATTTGTCAATCATTTCTTAAACCCGTAGACCCCAGTTCCTCAATTTCCTCAGCCCATACCTCCACCACCACCATTGGATAAGCCGATTGTTTCCACGAGCCAAGGTAGCTACCAGAAGTACCTTGTCAAGTGGAAGGATAGACCAGAGACCGATTGTACTTGGATGACACAGGACTTGCAGAGGTTGGATCCAAATCTACTCAAGCATTATCGGAGCTTTGTTTCGCCAGAGGCGAGTTCTTCTCAGTCGAGGGGAGTTGATGTAGGACATCCCTCATCGCGTGTACCAACGTCAGAGGAGGACCAAGCCCCGTTCCCTATGGTTCAAGTAGCTTTGGAGCATAGGGGGCCCACAAGCCAACCCATGTGGGGCCCACCTGAGTGCACATGGAGGGAGGGACTGAAGTGTTACTAGTTGTTTGGTTTTATTTTCTTGTCATTTTAGTTCGATTCCTATGTCATTTTGTTTAGTGTAACTTGTTTTATTTTAATTTGATGTAATAAGGGCAAGGGGGTCATTTTCCTTTATTTTACTCTTATCTTTTATTTTCAATGAAGAACTTTTGAGAAGAGAAAAGGGAGCTGACGGCTACCTCCATATCCAAAGATTGGAGTCTAGGATCTCATCCTAGATCAAGTCAAACTTGGTGAGAGGCCAAGGGAAGGTGTGCATACTGTTTTCTTACTATTCCAGGTATTCCTTTATCTCCTAATCAGCTATCTCCTTTTTTCTTATGATTGTTAATGATGGAAAGTGGAGGAGGTTGATGTGCGGCTGATCCAACCCAAGGCCTCATTGATCTCACTGCCGATTTGGGAACATAACTTCATTTTTATAGCTACAGAACTTTACAGCAATACTTTTGTGACCCTTTTCCATGGCTTTCATGCAATCGGCCTCCAATATGATTCCCTACTTATTTTCCGATGGTCCTGACATTGCCTCCTATGTGTTCTGATCATAGACAGCTCTAAGGAGCCGCTTTATGATTAGATTGCACTGTTTAACCCTACTGGACAGCCTGCATGTATTCCTCTTTGCCTTAATAAAATTGGATTTGTAGTAACCCTACTACCCTAAGCTTTATATGCCGATACTAGGCCTGCTGTGGCTGATTCCCATGATATACTATTGCTAGCATGCTATTACTTTTTGGGAATATGAGTTCTTGACTGATCTTTGAGTCTTATACCAAATCAGATTATAGGCAGCATGGGATTGAGTTCTATTTTGTTTGATCATGATATCATAAGTTCTCAGTCTGCGGGTATTGATGCTTAACCCCCTCACTAAATCTTACAACTGACATTTAAAAATGAACCGGCTGATGAGTAGGAATCCTGGTTATACCAACTATTATTTCGCGTAATTTATATTGATCTCTCATTGTGTTAGCACTTGCATGCAGTCCAGCATCAATGGTTCCTTAAATAGCCTCCAAATGCCAGAACAAGGCAGCAGAAATCTCCTTTTAACCTTCAATTGAGTCCCCATTCACCTTCAAGCTGGATATAGTATTCTTTTTTCTTCTCTAGGTAGCCATTCGATGGAAGAATTTCAAGTTGGTATCTCCAAACTTCAGCTAGTCCAAATGAGACTTTTGTTTCTAGCTTAAATCTGCCAATTTCAGCCACGACAAATAGAATTTCTGAACTTCTTTTCAAAAAATAGGACCATTCTGCTCTTGGATATCAATGGTTTATATCTGTCTCAAGCATTCAAACACTTCCCAATTACAATGCTTAATTTCTAATGAAAGAAGTCCATCTCTGCTCCAGATGTCAATGGCATCCTGACACCCAAACAAAGCCATTTAATCAGACCAGCCTTCCATTTTTTACAAAGATCCTTCACACATGCCCTCCTCTTTGACCCCCCCAACCCATAACATTCCACGCTATGATTCTTATCTTCGAAGATAACAATTTGGGAATACTCCTTACCATCAACTTCCCCTTGGTTCGCCGCAACTACTCCTCCTAGAAGCAACCGACCCCTCATAATTGATAGAAGTGAATCTTTTTAATTCTCTACTTCTGCCCCCTGTGAATGATCTGACCACTGATACACTTTTGCTTTCTTGTCAGGCTCCTTCTTCATCCAATCTCTTTGAATAGGTCTTCCACTTGAAAGTCAATCCCTTTGAAAGACACACCCATACGCCTACAACCTTACAAACTACCCAGTTAAGAGGCGGGAGTTGGGGTAAAATTGGAAAGCAGTGTCATATACAGAATTGTAGGCCTCCTCCCAGCTCTGTATGCTAACTGAACAATTTCTGACGCAATTCCCAACACAACTAATATGCCATCCCCTTCATTGTGCACATTTCGGTCACCCCAATTCTGGTACTGCCCCACTTGGAGCAAAGGATCACTTTTTGATCGAACATTTTCTAAGTTAAAGTTATAAAACAGCGAGCTTCGGCTCCCGAGTCAAGGATCGCATCATCCCTTTTGAGTTGTAACTAGAACCATCAAGCCAATCTTGGTCTTCCTGCCTTCACTCCTCATCCATCTCCTTCCACACATAGGAGAAGCCGAAGTAACATCTTTCGTCAAATCTGAAATCTTTGTCATATGATTGAGTATTCTTTGGTTTTGGCGCTGATGCCACTCCCTTTCCCTTTCCCTGAACAGATTCCTCTCGCCTCTCCTTCTCATCATCTTCCTTCAATTATTTGATTACTATACCTCTTAATCTTCTCTAAGTTAATATGAGGAGAAAGTTGTGCATTTAGCTTTTTTGGCATTTTCGCCTCCCTCTCTGTTTTCAACAAAACACAATGATGATGATTTGAAATTCGATCATCGGATCGACCCATTTATGGGTCCATCCTAAGTTTCCTTGTCCCATACTAGACTCTCCATGACTCCAGGTCCGATAAGCACCAAACCAAGCATGGGTGGAGTGGTCCCACGCCAAGTAAGGGATATTTTTGGGGCATTGCCAATCAAATCTACAGTCCAATAGGGTTGTTTCTCACGGCATTGGGCCAAAGGATGGTCAAACCTCAAATCTGCTTGGTCATACCACTTCTTTTGGCATTTTCTAACCACCTGCCATTTCTAGTACATCTCCACCTCCCTTTCCTCCACTATTTTGCAACCAGAAGTCTTTACGAATGGCATTTCCTTCCTGCACGAAACAACAATTGCTGGCAAGAATGGTCCAATCGCCGCCAAAAGGGGGGGGGGCACCTATCACCGTACGCTCCATCACCGATCATCAGAATCTCAAGTCCATCTATCAGATACAGTTTCTTTGCCGTAATGATTCCCAAAATCCCACCATCATTCTAGATTGAGAATATTTGGCAGGGATTCTTTGCAAATTGTGATTCTAAATGTAACCTGACCATCAAAAACAATGGTGAAGTCAAGAATGGAAGTCTGGCCCTTCACCAAGATTTTGGTCCACTCCTAAGACCCATCCTCCACTAGATCAGCACCTAAAAATCCACCACCTTAGTCGTCGATCACCTGTAGAATAGGAATTGCACCACAAATGATAGGGAATCCCAAACGCCCTTATTCAAATGCCAACCTACAGTGGTCCAATAGATTCAACCTGCACAACAATTCCATTTGTTGATGAGAGAACTATACACATCCCAATCTCTCCTTCCTCTATAAAGGACCCTCCGAAGTAGAAGGAGAGGAACAAATTGTTGGGAAGACGTTTAACGTGAAATTTTTCGGAGACGTCCTAGACCTATTTTCCCATTTTAGACAAAGCTTGGGTTGTCGGTGAGGCACCTATAGGTCTTGCTACCAAGCTCACTCATATGCTGAGCTCAACGCTCCGACTCTACCCTATCTTCCTAAATAATGGTACCAAAATGGGATTGCATCACCCGAGCCATCCTCGTCTAGGGCCATTCCATGTTCATAAGTTCCTGAGCATAGGATTTCTGAGAACCCTCTTGCATGATACCCTAAGACTCATCCCTCGACTGAGGTTCTTTGTAAGCAACTCTTGAATGACGATACACATCTCGGTTATTTTCTTTCCTTTTACTTAACCGGGAGGAATAGTCTGGATTCGTCTCTTAATCTTCTACACTTTCAACAGATATCTCGAAGGGGGACCACTTGATGTTTCCTAGCTCCAGTCGAGCAATAGAAAGTTGGATTGACAAGCCCCTACCTATCTGCTTTGTTGTATACATTCCATTCTCTGTAACCTCAAGTTTCCGGCGAGAAACTCCTTCGATTTAGTTGGCTATATCCATGCACATCTCCAATGAGAACATCCAACGATATCACATGTGAGAAGCTCTCATGGCATGAGGTCTCTCATATTTGGGTGATACATCTTGAAAGAGTCCAAAATGGGATAGGTAGACAACATATAAGGGATTATATAATGCCTCAAATCTGATCCCACTAAACTCATTCAAGATGTAGCACCAAACAAGAGTGTTCTCACAACCTGACTGATTAATACTCAACAGAATGATGAGAGTCTTCAAAATCTTACAATTTATCTCTTCCCATAGAACCACACAATTGCATAGAAAGTGAAGTTCCACAAAATTTTACCCTGCGAGCGAAAATCTTTCACCAACTAGGACTCAAAGCGCTTTCAAATCAAGTGGAACAACCCACTGCCTTCCAAGCCAGCCGATGAAACGAACCCATGCCTAAGGTTAAAAGCACCAATGAAGTTACAAGGTGACTGGTACCTTAAGGCTTCAATGTCTTAAGACAAATCTAACCAATATAGTATTATGGTATTACCCCAAACACACAGAGAACACTTTTTTTTGTAGATAGAGATAAGAATTTTAACTTCGCCAATATTTATATCTTCAAAGATTGCCGATCCCCAATGCAGATAAAATAAGAGGGTTGTGTCAGGTCAAAAACCGGTATAAAAAGCCACTCAAAACATTTTAACATGAAATTACTTTAAAAAAAAATTTGGAAAACATGGATGGACTAGTTCATGGAATTCCTAAGGGTGAGAGAATATTTATAGAAGATGAATTAAATGGACATGCAAGGAAAAGTAGTGGTTGATATGAAAGAGTTCATGAAAGATACGAATTTGATGAAAGGAATACAGTTGGAGAACCAATTTTAGAATTTACAATAGCATATGATCTTGTAATAGCAAACACATAATTCAAAAGAGAGAGAAGAACAATCAAATATAAGTCAAATAGACATTTTGTTACAAAGGTCAATATGTAAAAATTGTTAAGTTTTTTTTTTTTTTTGGATAGGTAAGTGTTAGTGGTTAATTTATTAGTAGGTGAAGACGGGTTTTGAACCCAGGTCTGCGGTACGACACCCACAGACTTGTAAAGTTACTCCATGGGAGACTCTAACTACACAACATAGGCTACTGGTGTTAGATGTTAATATTAAAAGATGAAAAAGAAAGAAACGAGAAATTAATTACATAAAAATAGATAGTAAACCTAAAAAAGGAAAATTAGTGAAATTTAGAGATAAATTAAAAAACGAGGTGAATTGGACATTTGATGAAGATATAAATGTTATGTGGAATGAAATTGCTAGATGTATTAAAAGAATAGCAAAAGAAGTTCTTAGAAAATCTAGAGGGAAAGCACAACCATCCAAAGAAACTTGGTGGTGAAATGATGAAGTCCAAATAACAATTAGAGCTAAAAGATCTTGTTAAAAGAAATGGTAGAAAACTAAAAAATAGAGAATGCTTAAAAAAGATATAGAAATGTTAAAAAGAAGTTGTTGCTAAAATTAAGGCATATGATGACTTTTATCATAAGTACTAAGGATGGTAAGATGGGTATATATAAACTTGCTAGAATAAGGGATAGAAAATGTAGACCTAGACCATGTTAGATGTATTAAAGTGAGGATAATGTAGGAAATGCCGATTTAAAAATTGGCGAAGTATAAGAGATTAGAGATCATAGATATATTCGTCAGATTAGAGTGTTAGAAGTTGAAGAGGCTTTGAGGATGAAGATAGGAAAGGCACTAGGAACAGATAGTATTCCAATTGAGATTTGGAAATGAATGGGAGACGATAGCTTATCATGGTTAACTAAGCATTTTAACAAGATCATTAGAACTAAAAAAATGCCGAATGAGTGGAGGAAAAGTATTATGATTCCTATCTACAAGAACAAGGAGGATATTCAAAATTGCACCATTTATCGTGGGATCAAACTTATGAGTCATACAATGAAACTATGGGAGAGAGTGATTGAGCATCGAATAAGAGGTGAAACTATAGTGTCTAAAAACCAGTTTGGATTTATGTCTGGGAGATCAACAATTGAAGTTATTTTCCTACTTCGGTGATTGATGGAGAAGTATAAAGAAAAGAAGAAAGATCTTCACATGGTCTTTATTGACCTAGAAAAAGCATATGATAGAATACCAAGAGAGTTCATTTAGTGGATTTTGGATAAGAAACGGGTCCCAAATAGATATATTGACCTAGTTAAGGATATGTATGATGGAAGGTTAACTAGTGTTAAGACAATTGAGGGAGAGACAAGTGGGTTTGCGATCACAGTAGGCTTGCACCAGGGGTCACCATTGAGTCCATATCTTCTTGCCTTGATTATGAATGAGTTGACTAGGTACATACAAGAGAAGGTGCCTTGGTGTATATTGTTTGTTGATGATGTTGTGTTGATAGATGAGACTAAAAAGGGGGTAAATGTCAAGTTTAGACTATAGGGGAATGTTTTAGAATCAAAGGTTTTTAAAATAAGCCAACGAACTAAAACAGAATACCTGGAATGCAAGTTTAGCAAAAATAGGGAAAAAAATGAGGGGGTAGTTAGAATTGATGACCAAGAAATACCTCTAAATGACCATTTTCGTTATCTTGGTTAAATCATGCACAAAGAGGGAGATATTGTAGATGATGTTGCTCATGGAATTAGAGCGGGATGGTTGAAGTGGAGAGGTGCTTCTAGAGTGCTGAATGATAAACATTCATACCATTAAAATTGAATGAAAAATTTTATAAGAAAGCTATTAGACCAGCGATGCTTTATGGAGCAAAAGTTCGGCAGCCAACAAATAACACGTACATAAAATGAGTGTGGATGAAATGAAAATGTTGAGATGGATGAGTGGTAAGACTAGAAAGGATAGAATTAGGAATGAATCCATTTGTGGGAGCTGAGGCATAGCACGGTAGCACCAATAGGTGATAAAATAAGGAAAAGTCGAATGAGATGGTCTGGTCATGTGCAACAAGGTGTGAGACGATGCAAGTTGAACGTGGTAACAGGACAACAAGAGGAAGGCCAAAATTGACCTGGGTTGAAGTAGTAAGGACAAACATGGCTGCTTGTAATTTAACGGCAGATATGGCCCTGAATAGAGTGAAATGGCGGAACAAAATTCGTGCAGCTGACCCTAAATAGTTGGGATAAAGCTGTTTGTTGTTGTTTTTGTTGTTGTTGTATAAAGATAAGAATTTTATTGAAAAATAAATGCATAAGATATACAAGTTGTCTTTCGTTGTTTCTCGGTTGATCAAAGAGATAAGAAGTGGAAGAGAAGAAGAAGAAGAAGAAGAAAAGTGGAGAACGGGTCATAAAGAGTAATTAGGGATTTACTCCATACGTATTATGTTGTTTATATCATTAATAGAATTGATTGAAATACCCTATATATACTCTAGACAGTACATACCCTGACATAAATACTCTGAGGAGATTATTACCCTCACATATATGTGACTATAGATATAAACTTACATCTCGAAACTCCCTCTCAAGCTGGTATGTAGATACTGCTCATACAGAGCTTGGCTACAGTCATGAAATTGTAAACTTATTTCCTTTGTAAAAAGGTCAGCTTGATCCCCTTTTCTCACATAGGGTGTACAATCTTCCTTGCCTGAAATTTCTCCTTGATGAAAATGTCAATCAACTTCTATGTTCTTGGTTTGGTCATGTTGAACTGGGTTGTGCACAACACTTATAGCTGCCTTGTTGTCACAATGGAAACTCATGGGTTCTTTAACAATACATCCCAAGTCAGTTAACATCCCTTGGATACACAAAAGTTCATAAACTCCATGTGTCATGGCCTGAATTCAGCCTTGGCACTTGCTTTGGCCACAATAGGTTGTTTCTTACATATGTGGGAAACAAGGTTTGCTCATACAAATGTGCAATACCCTGAAGTAGACCTCCTGATATGCTTATATTTTATCATCATTTCATATCCTTTAGTCTTTATTTTTTACTTGTTTTCTCTTTGTTTTATTAG
>JAOXJP010227492.1:0-11293 GCA_025762735.1 Platanus orientalis | reverse complement strand
TCATGATTTCTACTAGAGCTTTTTTTCTTTCTTGTGTGTAACTCACAAAACTTCTTGTGAGTTCTGTTCTACATCAAGATATTACAGAGATTTGCCTTGTGAATAATATTTGTGGGATTTATGGTTTCTGCACATCTCCTGATAACGAGACAATTAACTGCCGATGCTTGCCGGGCTATTCTCCCTTGGATCCCAGCAATCTTGCCAAAGGTTGCTACCCAGAAGTCGTGCAGGAACACTGTTTGGTGGATCCATCTGTGATGACTATCACTGTACACGTGCTCAAAGACTCTGATTTTCGCACCGGCGACGACAACGACACGGATTTGGCTGAAATCGGGGATTCAAACGAGGAGAGCTGCAAGAAGGAAGTCATGGATGATTGTTTCAGCATAGCTGCTACCTTGGTGGGATCCTTGTGTATAAAGAAGAGGACGCCTTTGTTGAACGCTAGAATAAAAATTCCTTCAACCAGAAACAGAAACATGACAGCACTGATTAAGGTTCCCAAATGGACTAATGGGAAGGGAAAAAAGAATGGTTTCTCCCTGTCACCTTGGCAAGGTGGCCTCATAACATGCATCACATTTGCTATACTGTTTGCAACCATTGCCATCTACTATCACCCTTCAGTTGAACGACGATATAGACCACCAAGGAAGCCCTCATCAAAGTCGGTGGAGATTAACTTGAAGGCCTTTACTTTCCAAGAGCTTCATGAGGCAACGGATGGATTCACTAACAGACTAGGCCGAGGTGCCTTTGGGACAGTTTACCGTGGGATTGCAAGCCTAGAGGATAAACTAATTGAGGTTGCCGTGAAGCAGGTGGAGAAGGTGATTGAGCAAGGTGACAAGGAATTTCTGACTGAGCTACGAGTAATCGGTCTGACCCATCACAAGAATCTACTTCGGCTGCTAGGTTTCTGTGATGAGGGCAGCCACCGGCTTTTGGTTTACGAGTTGATGAAGAATGGGGCTCTTTCTACGTTCCTTTTCAGGGAGGGGCAGAGACCAAGCTGGGACCGAAGGGCAGAAATAGCACTCAGCATTGCCCGAGGACTACTGTACTTGCATGAAGGATGTGAAACCCAGATCATCCACTGCGACATAAAGCCCCAGAATGTGCTACTTGACGATAATTATACTGCCAAGATTGCAGACTTTGGAATAGCGAAGCTTCTGAAGAAAGATCAAACTCAAACTAGCACCAATGTCCGAGGAACAATGGGATACATGGCACCAGAATGGCTCAAGAATGCGCCAATAACAGCCAAAGTGGATGTCTACAGCTATGGGGTTATGTTGCTTGAGATTATTTGTTGTAGAAGGCACATAGAGTTGAACCGGATCGAGGAAGTGACTGAAGAAGAGGAGCTGATCCTTTCAGATTGGGTCCTAAGTTGCATGAGATCCGAGAAGCTAGAGATCGTGGCCATGCAAGACACAGAGGTGCTGAATGATTTCAGTAGGTTTGAAAGAATGGCCATGGTAGCTATATGGTGCATTCACCCCAACCCAGGTCTTCGTCCATCTATGAGGAAGGTGACACAAATGTTGGAAGGGGTTATGGAAGTGGGAGTTCCACCGCTCCTTTACAACTCCAAGACATAAGATCAGTTGTATCGTGTTTTTATTGTTTTTTTTTTTTTGGGTAATGATGTTATTATTGTTCTAAACTGGAAATATAGATTCCATCCATCTTTCCAACATCACAGTGAGCTAGCTATCTATGTAACTTTGTATTTCAATTTATCAGAATGTAAGAGTACCCAGTCACGGCAATTGCAGTTTGCAAGGAAAGAGAAACTTAGAATACAATTCATTAGTAACAAATAAAATTCATAAGTGACTAAACAAAAAATGAAAAGTGATCTCTTTCAATTTAAAAGGAGGGTGCCTTTTTTTGAATGCCAAATGAGATATGGAAAAAGGGGCTGTTCAAGTTCAAGGTGTCAGACATGACAGCCAACACCTCCGGCATATATAGCCTCTCTAGAAGGGAAATTAGGCATTCAAATCCCCTGGCAATATTACACACTGATGTTAGGATTGAAACCCTCTTGATGCAAGTCCCTTGGGATGCAATAATAAACGTGTAATTATAAACAAACAAACAAATAAGAAACCCAAACACGAAGATTTACATAAAAAACCCTAAAACCGGGAAAAAACAATAGAGCCACATAAAAATAATTTCACTATATTGGAAATTGCAAGCTTTCTCGCTCACCCTCTCTCACTCATTTTATCATAGCTCAAAACCCTAAAGTGAAACCCTTTCTCTAACCTCATCTCTCACAACCCGAGAAAGAAACTGTTTTCTCACCTTGATGTAATCCCTTCAAAGAGAATACCCCATAGAAATCATTTTCTCTCAATTACAAACCTCTCATCATATCCCTAAACAACCATAGAGACCTTATATATATCACAGAGGTCGACCATGATAGGAATCTCACTTTCTTACACAAACAAATTGATTCGCACAAAACAATTGAACTGATTCACCAAAAATGTGCTGATTGGTCCACATTGTCTCTGGCATTTTTTTTTTCTACAGACCCAAGCAATGTCGGATGATCCACCCTTTTTGGTTGGATAAGTTTGGTTTATCACTCATACTTCCTAGGGTTCTTACATCAATCTCCACACCCTAACAATCTTTCACAAGAAGATTGATTGGTCTTTCATGGTGACTTCCTTCATCTTGGCTTTAACCTCAATCTCTTGAAGACTTCTCATTGAACCTTACCTTCTTCTATATGTTTGTCAAAACACCAACCTTCTAACATGTGCACTACATTTCTCCTTTGGCTCTCACCCTAGAACTCACCTTAGAGAATCATTTACGCTTATTCTTCTTAGTAAACCTTGCAACATATATACCTGAAACACACCTCTACCTCTAATTTGAGTCAACTTGTTTGTAAAACCCACAAACATTCTTTGTGGCCTTCTAGAATCATAGTTATACATGCCATCAAGTCAATTCATTCCTTACACCATCTGAATTGATCACAACTAAACCATATATTTAGTTTCTGAGTCAACTCAACTAGTCAACTCTAGAAAGGAACCTTGATCTGTCTTCCCTAACCACAGGAACCTCTTCACCATCATCTGCCACTTGAAAATCTATAACAACTTTCTTTACACCGTCTGCAGAAAAGACCTTATACCAATGGCGATTATTCTATGCACTCAATTTCTGGTTATCCATTAATGTTAAAGGAATTTTACTTGTTACCGTACTCCCACTGGGATGATATAATCCATCCTGACACCTTTCTCCCTTCATCAGGATTAAATAACGTCATGTATTTTTATGGCTCCACCCGTAGCTGAATACTTGCACTCCATAGAATTTCACTAGCCTAGTGATATTATATTCTTTCACATTTTTTGAAGACATGTCACACCATCTAAAGTACGGATTATTCCATCAAGCATCTTAATCTTCACCATCCCGACACCCATGACATCACATTTAGACCCATCACCAAGAGACGCAAATCTCGTATTCTCTTCCTTGAATGAATGAAAATATTATATCATACAGCATATATGAACATGATATCTATTTATCTTGAGAAATAGTATCCATATCGTTGGAGACTGTGAGAGCATCACCAAGATATTCCTCCAGTTCTTTTTCCTTTTACGCCACCATCGTCACAACATCACCTCTAGGACCATCTCCTTTGTTTCTATTAACACGTTTCAAATAGACTTTTTTTATGTGGTCAAACTATTTGGAATAAAAACATCGCACCCTATCTTTTCCTATGGATTTGGATATACTACTCTTAGATCCCTTCATCAACGAACTTCTTCTTCCTTCCACGTTCAAAGCACTTCTATTCACCAATGATTTCCATGAGGATTTCCTCTAAACCTCCTTGTTGAATATAACACTCACCACATCATCAAACTTGAGTGTTCTTAATCCCGAGGAAGTACTCAAGGTCGTCACCAAACAATCCAAACTCTCTTGCAAAGAAGATGGCAACATCAAAGCCCTAAATTCATCATCAAAATTGATGCATACCGAATATAATTAGTAGATAACTGTGTTAAACTTATTCAGATGTTCAGCCACACCTCCTTTCTCACCCATCTTCGTGTTGAACAACCTTTTCATCAGAAATACCTTATTGAATGCAGATGATTTCTCATATATCTGAGACAAGAAAGTCATGAGATATTCCATGGTTTTCTTCTTGGAAATATTGAAAGCCACTAACGACGATAGAGAGAGAGAGTTGAATCTACCTAGGACTCTTTTGTCAAGCACATCTCAATCTGAATTGGACATAGTCTCTAGCTTCTTCAGTTTTCTTCCAAGTGGCTGATAAAGAACAACTTCCATCTTCATCTTTTAATTAGCGAGATTCACACCATTGAACTTCTCAAAAGAGAACCCTATGGATTCTTTTCCCATTGCTCCCATTGTTCCCACTCGAATCAAGAACTCCTCTAAATTGCAAACCTTAGCTACTAATGAACCATAAACCATGAACTTGAAACCGCTAAACCTTAGCTCTGATACCACTTGTTAGGATTGAAACCCTCTCGATGCGAGTTCCTTGGGATGCAATAATAAATGCGGAATGACAAACAAACAAATAATAAATTACAACACAGATTTACATGGAACCCCCAAAACTAGGGAAAAACCATATAGCCACACAAAAACAATTTTACTATAATAGAAGATTGCAAGATTTATCGCTCACCTTCTCTCTCAAGCTCTATCACATTCCAAAACCCTAAGATGAAACTCTTTCTCTAAATTTTTCTCTCACAACTTGAGAAAAAACTATTATCTCACCTTGAAGCGACCCATTCATAGAGAAACCGTTTCTTTCTCTTAATTACAAACCTCTCATTATAACCCTATATGACCATAGAGACCTTATTACATCATAGAGGTTGACCATGAGAGGAATCCCTCTTTTAAGAACCTTCTAAATTAATCCCAGTGTTTTTCCGTTGTCGAACTAATCTGCACAAAATGTGTAATCAATCTACTTTGTTTCTAGCATTTTTTTGCTGTGAACTTGAACACTGTCGAACTGATCCACCCTTTTTGGTCGGACTGGTCCGGTCTCACGCTTCCTAGGCTTCTTGCATCAGTCTCCACATCCCCAACAACTTGCACATATAGGGACTCCAAGTATCTTTAAGAAGTATGTTTGGTGTCTTTAAGCTCTGAATTTTACTATTATTAATAAATTAGAAGAAAATTATTTTTCTTATTTAGAAAGTACAAGAAAATTCATTTTTTCCCATCTTAATTCCAGCAAATAGCTGTTTTACAAGTTTCACCACTTTTGCAAAATAAAAAAATATACATATATAAACCTCACATACAAAATCCATCAAAGAAATTTCCCAACTCCTATTAAAGTTATGAGTAGGGCTGTTAAGGAGCCGAGTTAGCTCGGTTGAGAGTTTAACTTGTCAAAAGCTAAGCTTGAGCCTCACTTTAAGGTCACAAAGCTGAGCCTCTGAGCCTTCAATTGAGCTCGTTTAACTAAGTGAGTCTGAGCCAAATTACACTAGGCCCAGCTTGTTAATAATCATATATATATATATATATATATATATATATATATATAGATATGCTACATGCTACAACTATCTATATCTATAGCCTTTAGCCTTTAGGAGCAGGATTTGTTTATGAACAATTGGGCTTGAAGAATTGGGCCTGTTTGGTGAGCTGAAACTGAGCTCAGTGCAACAAACTTGTGAGGAGCCTGAGCCCAACTTGAACCTTATACCTGTGTGACGATCGAGCCTGAGCCGAGTTGGGAAAAGCTCAGCTAATTGACATACCTAACTCTCTCGTGTGAATGGATAAAAAATGCTCCCTCAACTCTTGGCCTATGGAGAGTCACTCAACTCTGTTTGGACCTGGTCCGTGGTCCCACAGTTCCACTTAATGCCATTGGAAATGAGTGACGGTGCCTGTCTTGACCAAGTCGATGGACCTACCGTAGAACTTAATGCAATTGGGAATCTGTCATAGTACCTGTCATGACTAGGATCATTGCTCTTCAGTCCCACCTAATTCCATTGGAAATGAGTGATACTGCCTTTCCTGACCAAGTCCATGGGCCTACCGTAACGCGTAACACTCATTGGGAATTTGTGGTAGTGCAAGTCATGATTAGGTCCATGGGCCTTTCCACTTAATGCCATTGAAAATTGGAACTTTCCAAGATGGAAGCAAACGCTCTACTCTTAAATTGTCTACTCCCCATACTCCCAGACACAAAGGCTGGGATATATAGGGTTAAAACCGTAAAACGGTTTTCAAAGAAAGCAACACGTGCCAAACTTTATGTCCGGGAGAATGGGGGAGTAGATAATTTGCAAGTAGAACAATTGCTCCTTTCCAAAATAGGTCACAATGGCGCATTCCCCGGGCAGTTGGACCTACAGTAGCTCCAGTACTTTTGGCCTGTGGCAAAACCCAAGTTTTTTTTTTTTTTTTTATTAACTAAGAAAAAAAAATCTACAGAATGATGGTCAAGTTAGGTTCGCGAGTTACAAGCAAATTTTTTTCTAAGTTTGACAGATGGTGTTTGCTTTGGTACTTGAAAGTCAAGCCCACTTAACCAGACCAGGTAGACCCGTCAGAGTCCGCCACGGCCCGTGGAGTCCAAACTGCCATACAATTCTATTCATTTGGATTTTATTGATATGACAGGTGTTAAGAAAGACTATAAATTATGATTTGACCGTTATTCCCCATGAATTTTCAGAAAAAGAAAAATAGAGTAACGACAGAACTCATAGAATTCGGTACATTCGGCTTTCATTGATTTGGAACATCCAGGTGAGGTTTAGCCCCATAGCCCATGGGCCTACATCTCCACACCAAACCTATAAATGTCAAGCCAAGTTTAGGTACAAATGAATTTCACCTACAATATTTTTTAAGCACACAATATTTTTAAGCACACCAAACCTAGAGCGGCTGGGATTAGGTACAAATGAATTTCATACCAACAGGTGCAAACGGCACTGGGGGGTTGACGCATAAGCACCGAAAGTGATTTACACCTTTTTTTTTTTTTTTTTTTTTTTTGGGGGGGGGTTATCACTTTTAAGCACTGATATGTGTCCCCACCCTAGCGCTGTTTGCATCATTTTGTACTAACTTCATTTGTACCTAATCTTATACGAACCTAGAGGGGTCAACAAACTAAGTTGAGCGACCTTTGCCCAACTTGGCACAGGCTTGTCACACAAGGATCAAGCTTAGGCTTGGTTCTAGCCATCAAATTGACACATGGTATATGAAAGATTAAAAAAAAAATTCAATTAAAAAAGTAGGAGTCCAAAAAGAGCATTAAAATTAAAACATCATGTGCCATCCTATAGTGCATTCACATACTGATCACAAACAGTGGTGAAGTGAGGAATTTATCTTAGCCCCCGATAATATATATATATATATATATATTCTGTTATATATAAGTAGTACGAAAAAAATAAAGAACAATTCAACATACATGTAGATACTAGGCAAGCACATCCCTACAAAAAAAGAAAATACAAACAAACAAAAATACAAAAGTATCCCAATTTAAAATAATAGTCTACGCTTTTTTAGAGAATTAAAATCATCAAGTTTTGAATTTGAACTAAAATTTGTTGAAGAAACACATCCTCAATTTTGTTGCAAAATCATATTTTAACAATTTTCATACCTAAAAATACCTATTCACTACTTCTTGTAGACAATAGAAGAATCAAAACAAGATAAATCAATTTATCAATAAAATGATATATCTTTGATTTTTCTGTCTTTACTAATATAACAACAGCAACAAACAGACTTATCCCAACTATATGGGATTGGCTACACGAATCTTGTTCCATCATTCCACTCTATTTAAGGCCATATTTTTGTTAAATTACAAAATTCCATGTCCCTTCTTACTACTTTAACCCAAGTCAGTTTTGGTCTTCCTTTAGTCCTTCTAGCCCCATCAACTTGGATCGTATCATTCCTCTTCACTAGCATAGTCATTGGTCTTTGTTGCAAATGACCAAACCCTCAATTAACTTTTCCTCATTTTATCACCTATTAGTGCTACACCTATAAGCTCTTACAAATGGATTCATTCATAATTCTATCCCTTCTAGTGTTTCCACTATCCATCTCAACATCTTCATTTAAGCCACACTCATTTTATGTACGTGTTATTTGTTGGTTGCGCAACATTCTACTCCATAGACATGGTTGATCTTATAAATTTTTTCCTTCAATTTTAGTGGTATTCATTTATCATGTAATACTTCAGAAGCACATCTCCATTTCAACCATTCCGCTCAAATGCTATGAGCAACATCATCTACAATATCTCCCTCTTTGTGCATGATCAAATCAGGATAACGAACTCCAAGGTATCTCTTGGTTATCCATTCTACCTACTCCCTCATTTCTACTCTTAGTTTAGCTAAACTTTCATTCCACATACTCTGTTTTAGTACGGCTTATCCTAAAACAATTTGATTCTAAAATGTTCCTCTATAGTTCTAACTTGGCATTTACCCCCTCTCTAGTCTCATCAATCAACACAACATCATCAACAAATAATATAACCCATAGCACTTCCTCTTATATACGCCTAGTCAATTTATCCATAACTAAGGCAAAATGGTACGGACTCAATACTAACCCCGGGTGCAAGCTTACTATGATCACAAACTCACTTGTCTTTCCCCTGGTTGTCATAACACTAGTCATCGCTCCATCATATATTTTCTTAACTATGTCAATATATCCACTTGGGACCCTTTTTTATCCAAAACCCTCCAAATGATCTCTCTTAGTATTCTATCATATGCATTTTCAAGATTAATAAAGACCATGTGAAGTTCTTTCTACTTTTCTCTATACTTTTTCCATTAATCGCCAAAGCAAGAAAATAGCTTCAGTTGTTGATCTCCTAAGCATAAATCCAAATTGATTTTCAGACACTTTAGTTTCACATCTTGGTCGATGTTCAATCAATCTCTCCCATAATTTCATTGTATAGCTCATAGATCCCACGATAATTGGTGTAATTTTAAATATCTCCCTTGTTCTTGTACATAGGTAACACACTAACCTTCCTCTACTCATCTAACAATTTTTTGTTTTAATGACCTTGTCTAAAAGTTTAGTTAACCATGATAAGTTTTGTTTCCCATACATTTTCAAACCTCAATTGGGATACTATCTGGTCTTAGTTCCATTCATATTTTCATCCTCTTCAAAGCCTCTTTAACTTCCATTACTCTAATCCTATGAAGATATATATGATCTCTAATCTCATGTACTCTACCAATTTCTAAACCGATATTTCCTACATGATCATCATTTAATAATTTCTGAAAATATCTCATCCACTTTTCTTTAATCACTTTATCTTTTAATAAGACTCTTTGATCTTCACTTTTAATGCATTTAACTTGGTTTAGGTCTTTACATTTCCTATCTCTTATTCTCACAAGTTTATATACACCCATCTCACCCTCCCTAGTACCTAACTTATGATAAAGGTCATCAAATGCCTTGAATTTTGCATCACTTATAGCTTTCCTGGCTTCTTTTTAGCATTTTGATATCTTTCTAGGTCTTCTATATTTTTAGTCTTCTATCAATTCTTATAACAATATCTTTTATTTCTAATGGTTTTGTGAACTTTATCATTCCATAGCTATGTTTTTTTAGATGGATGCAATTTCCCTCTTGATTCTCTAATGACCTCTTTTCCTACTATTCTAATGCAGCCAGCCATTTCATTCAACATGACAATTATATCTTCTTCCAAATTTCATTTCCTCTCATTTTTCAGTTCATCTCTAAATTTCGCTAATTTTTCATTTTTTCAGGTTCCATCATCTAATTCTTGTGTAATTAATCTATCATTTTTCTCTTTTCCATCTTTTAATGCGAACATCTAACAAGTTGAAGGTGCTAGAAGGACTAGAGGAAGACCAAAATTGACCTGGGTAGAGGTAGTAAAGAGGGACATGGCAGCTTGTAATTTAACAGCAGATAAGGCTTTAAACAGAGCGGAATGGCGGAGCAGGATTCATGTAGCCGACCCCAAATAGTTGGGATAAGGCTGTTTGTTGTTGTTGTTGTTGTTGTTGTAATGCGAACATCTAACACCATTAGCCTATGTTGTGTGGTTAAACTCTCCCCTAGAATAACCTTACAATCTTTATATATTGACCTTTCTTAGTAAGGAAAAAAGTCTCTGATTTCAATTTGGCCAACTTTTAAAAGTAACTAAATGTTCCTCTCTGTTTATGAAGTATGTGTTTGCTATTGCAAGATCATATGCCATTGCTAATTCTAGGATTGCTTCTCCAGCCACATTCCTTTCTCCAAATCCAAATCCTCCATGAGGGCACATACATAAGTCTCATTATGTTGTCTGCATCACTACAATTTGGTGTACCCTTTTATTCCTCCTATAACCATTAATATTCATTCACATAAAAAGAAAAATCATACAATATAGTTCAACACCATTCCAAAAACGAAATACTATTTTTATTTAATAAATTTAAACAAACTTGACAATTTCTACACTTTCATTCAAATTCCCACACCAATTGAAACATGTCTCATGCGTAATTGCTAACAAAAACCATTCAAGTATCAAAATATGTTAAAAAATATAGAAAAAACATACTCGCTGTTTTTAATTAGAACAAAAATCAATTAAACCTCATAAGGTAAAACTATTCTCTACAAATTAAAAACCAAAGCTATACACTATTCCCATCTTGGCATTGCTTCGTCCTTGGTCAGGTCCAGGATATGTGATCTAGAACAATAGTCCACAAGAAAAGTAAGCAATAAAGAAGATATTATTAGAAAAGAAGAGAGAGAAAAATAATAGAACGTTCATCTAATGTGAGGGGTTGAAAGAAAACTTGGGATACCACACCCACTTCAACACACACATGTTTTCTATTTCAAATATTCATCTTCAACTGTATTTTATTGCATAGAGGGTGCCTTTAAATAGACTTTCATCCTAAAATATTTGGAACTTTATATATATGCTAAAATTTAAAACACATTTTCTAAAATCATAAACTTGTTACAAACATTAATAACTTGTTTTACAAATTTTCCTAATTCCTAGACTTTCCAAAACATAAAATTTTCTAAAGTCTAAGCTACTAAAACTTAGCAAACAACAACAACAACAACAAACAGCCTTATCCCAACTATTTGGGGTCGGCTACATGAATCCTGTTCCGCCATT
>JAOXJP010227491.1:0-11294 GCA_025762735.1 Platanus orientalis | reverse complement strand
GAAAATACAATTTCACTCTACTCTACTTCACTTCACTTTACTCATTTTCATACAATTAACTTTACTTCACTTTCTTGTAGTCTACTAACAACCAAGCAAAGCCTTAACGTTGATTTGGTTTTCTGATGCTTCTTATTTTGTTTTGTTTGTAAGCCCTCACCTACCAGGTATATAGGAATATTCAGCCATATTTGTTGAGAAATTAGCTGTCAAAACATCCCACTCTTGTCATTAATTTTAGAAAGCAATTCATATACCAATTTTATAAACAAGGCTGTCAACGAGCCAAGCTAGTTTGGAGCTCGTCTAGTTTTGAGTTGAGCTTGAAGTTTGTTTGAAGCCTGAAATCAATCATCAAATTGAGCTCGTTAATCAAGTGAGCTTGAACCAAGAATTATTAATCCAAATTCCCCTAGAGCTCAACTCAATCTAAATGCCTTTTTTTTTTATAACAAAATTATCTTATTAAAATCATTTTGAATTTTTTACGTAATAAATAGGGGAGTGTTGTGATAAAACCATGAGTGAAACAAAAAACAGATTGGATTCAAGTATGTAATGGCCTGAAACAAAATGAACAAACAGTAAACAACAAAAATCAATCACACAACATAAAATTTAACATGATTTAGTAAGACTATCAATTTTTATGAACAAAGACAATCAAGAACTTTCACTAAAATAGAGAAGGAAAAGAATACAAAACATACAAAAATAAGTTCCAAATCTAGAGGTGAAACCCAAAGGATAAACCTTACAAACCATTCATAAGTATTCTTGCTTCTCGAAACCAAAATCTTGACAAAACCTTTAATATATATGTCACACATTCTCTTACACCCCCAAAACCCTCATACTTCCCACTTATATATAATCAAACGTGTCTCAAGAAACCCTATAATCCAAACCAGATCAAATCCCTAAAAAATATCCTTTAAATCGGTTCTAGTTGATGGACCTGAATCTGATTACAAAATGGACACAAAAGGATTTGTGTTACTCATCTTCGCCCATAAATAGGTCATACAGTTATTCTCCAAATTGCACAAATAAGCTGTATTCAGATTGAATTCAAGACACTTTCTTGACAGGGGTATTTCGACTTACTTGCTGTTGGACATTTTTTGACCTGTTAAATCTTTATCCTTTATAGCAGATTTGGCTCTTGGCGGGTTAACATTAGAACCAAAAACAATAACCTTTAGTTTGTGGAACCAAGTTAAACATAAGCCGAGCTCGACTCAATCTTTACAAACCGAGCCTAAGCTCAACACTTCAAGATCATGACAAGATATTCTCCTGCTGTTGGTGTTGGCATTGACTTTTGTTAATTTCACAGGGGCAATTCTTACCTCTCATCACGTTCTGTTGTCCCTACTGCCTGCCAGCTTTATATTTCAATTAAAATAATGAACATAAATTCAAATCAAACAAAAATTACTATAAAAAATTTAATAAAACCAGTGAAACCCACTGATCGTGAAGTTGGGATTTGGAGGCTGCCATCATTTCGAATTGTTTTGTGTGTAACGTTCACATGGACAGACTAACCAACGCACCTGTCCACGTTCCTTGCTCCCCATTTGCTTATTACTCTAATATTTTCTGACCCAATCAATCCTCAAACGGCTATAATTTAGCAAAGAAAGAAAAAAATGACAGAAGAAGTTGTTGAAGAGGTTAACACGGAAAACAGAGTGGGAAGAGAAGGTCGAGACTCTGAGAAAGTAGCAATCAAGACAGAAGGAAATCCAATAGCAAACCCAGAAACAAATTTTACCCAAATAAAATTATTGATAGAAAACGAAGTTTGGTTCAAAGTTTGAAGTTTTTAAGTAATCGAAGAGGGAAGGAGATGGAAAGCAACTCCTTCGCTGTACTGTGACTGTAAATTTAATAATTTAGAATTCTTTAGGTGGAATTAATTAACAATTTCAGGAATCTCATTTTCATCATTTGATTGATTGGTTCTTCGCTGTCTTTGAGGTCTTACCCACTTGCCTCTCCTTTTATTTATATTTCTCCATTCTCACTTCCCCCTCCACACTGACACTCACAAATCTTCTCTGTTTCTTGGATTATTTCCTTTTCTCAGAGAAGATGAAGATGGGTTTTTCTGGGTTTATGGCTATTGTGCTGATCTTGGGTTTACTGACGGGTTCTACCATCGCACAGGCGCCGGGAGCTTCCCCAAGTGCCGCGCCGACTGCGACTCCACCTACCCCTGTTTCCACTCCACCGTCACCTGCACCGACGGTTAAACCTCCATCGCCGACGCCTGCTCCGGCCGTGTCTCCCCCGGTCTCCACTCCTTCTCCTTCTCCATCTCCCAAATTGACTCCAGCGTCGTCTCCTTCTCCGACGTCGACACCGGCATCGTCCCCAGCTCCGAGCTCCTCCGTCTCACCACCGGCACCACCTCCAGCCAGTCCCTCTCCCATCTCGCCATCTCCGGCGTCGACGACTCCGGCAAGCAACTCCGCTCTCGGTTCACTGAACAGAGTCACAGTGGTCGGATCTGCAATCTT
The DNA here is from genome assembly GCA_025762735.1 of Platanus orientalis. Taxonomy (NCBI): domain Eukaryota; kingdom Viridiplantae; phylum Streptophyta; class Magnoliopsida; order Proteales; family Platanaceae; genus Platanus; species Platanus orientalis. The sequence continues at coordinate 8,766 of JAOXJP010227491.1, read as the reverse complement.
TGCCTCCTTTGCCGCCGCGGTGCTATTGATCTAGATTGTTGCCGTTGGAACGTAGATCTTGTGTTCGGAGATTTGTTCGAATTATTTACTGCATTGTATTTGTCCCTTTTGTTCTTCCTTACCTTCATTGTATTTTATCTTTCTCTATTTATTACCCGCTGATCTTTTTGTGTTTACGATTCTTTTTTTTTTTTTTTTTTTTTTTTATGGTTTATTGGGCATGATTATGTGATTTTGACTAGTGGGTCTGATAGATGGATGGTTGTGGTTGAATCTCATGTACAAGAAATCATATCAATAAAACATTTCATATAAAATGCAACATATTTTTTTAATCTCATCCCCAAATTAAATTTGCTGTTAAAAATTCAATTACCATCTCGAATCTCGAGCTGGTTTCCTCTACTGGGTAGATCGAATGCAATTAAGAGATCCATTGGCACCCACCTATCCTGTAATAAAATCTGATCAAATCTTTGCAACCATCCGATCGATATAAGTAATTTGGCCAATAACCCAGCAAGTAGCCGTCCCTTTAAAGAGAGTCACTGCTTCACTTCTGGTTGCCCCCTCTTGAGAGATGAGAGAGGAAGAGGCAGTGCCTCTGTTAGTAGAGGAATGGCGAGGTACTCTGTTCGGAAGGATATGGGTGGAGTCAAAGAAGCTATGGAAGATTGCAGGTCCTTCTGTTTTCAGCCGGGTAGCCATGTATTCTATGACTGTAATAACCCAATCATTTGCTGGTCACTTGGGGGATCTCGATCTTGCTGCCATTTCCATTGCTTCCACTGTTATAATCGCCGTCAGTTTCGGATTCTTGGTATTATACCCTTTTTTCCCTTGTAATTTTTCTTTTGTAGATTTGGTTATTTATCTGTGCTGCTTTGAATTGATGAACTGGGGACCTAGCTAGTTGGGTATGGCGAGCGCGCTTGAGACACTGTGTGGGCAAGCTTATGGGGCGAAACAGTATCACATGTTAGGGATTTACTTGCAACGATCGTGGGTGGTTCTGTTCCTGTTTTCGCTTCTCCTCTTGCCCATGTTCGTGTTCGCCACTCCCATTTTGAGACTCGCCGGGCAGTCGACGGAAGTGGCGGAGCAGTCGGGAACGGTGGCGCTGTGGTTGATCCCGCTTCACATCTCCTTCGCTTTTCAGTTCCCGTTGCAGAGGTTTCTGCAATGCCAGCTTAAGACTGCGGTTATTGCTTGGGTCTCTGGCGCTGCTCTTGTCGTCCATGTGTTTGTTAGTTGGCTCTTCGTGTATAGGCTCAGGGTTGGCATTGTTGGCACCGCTATTACTCTTGATTTCTCGTGGTGGTCGACGGTGTTGGGACTGTTTGCCTATACGGTTTGTGGTGGGTGTCGTCTCTCTTGGACTGGCTTCTCTTCTCAAGCTTTTTCTGGGCTTTGGGAGTTTGTCAAACTGGCTGCTGCTTCTGGAATCATGCTAAGGTATTATTGATCGCTTTCTCTTTCTCGATTGAAGAAGAAGATGAGTTGCAGCTTATAATGCTCCTTTGGTTCTGCAAATTTCTAATCCATGTCTGATATTACTTGCAGCTTGGAGAACTTTTATTATAGGATATTGATCATAGTTTCTGGGAATCTGATAAGCAGTGAGGTTGGAGTTGCTGCTCTTTCCATATGGTTAGGATCTAATTTTATTGAATTTGGTTTTTTTTTTCACCCCTTAAAACGTGTTGTTTTAGTCTGGATTCTGATTTAAAATTGTTTTGACAGCATGACGATCTACGGGTGGGAATCGATGATACCACTTGGGTTCTTTGCTGCAACTGGGTACGGTCTATCTCGGTTCACAAATATGCTTTTTTCTTAATTTTTTTGGCAAAGGTCGGCTGTAGCAAATTTTTCTGTAACTTTATGTAGCATGAACAAAATCATGATTTTTTTTTTTTTGTTTTAGAACGGCTTTTTTTCTTTCTTTTAACATAGGTTTTTATCGTTTTGTATTTTTGTTCATGTTACAAAAAGCTACAACAAAATTTGCTAAACCTTGGCTTTTAAACCATTTTTTAGTAGAGAGAGATTGACGATTAGATCATGTAATGAGACCCTCAAGATACGAACAAGGTCCGAATGACATAGTCAAAAAGTGGAGAGCACTCACTTTTTTAGTACTGATGTGTTCGCACCTGACACCATTCGGACCTTGCTCGTTCATGCCTTTTTGTATCTAATCTCAACCGCTAATAAGAGGTTGAAATTTAGAGGCATGACAACAGTGGGGCTACTGATCATCATGTTCTAGTCAATGCTGTCCTCCTTTTGCTGTTTCACTTTTTAGTTTTATTGGGGACCCTTAAAAATTGATGCTTTTCCTCGGGAACCAGCCCCCCTTTTTTAAAACTGTAAACGGGTCGGGCTTTGTTGAAAAGATAAGAAAGAAATTTAAAAAAAAACAACAACAACGAATGCTCGTAATCCACTGTTTCATAAAGTGGATTCGTGTAGCGAATGCTTGTGACCTACTGTTTCATAAAGTGGATTTCTGCAGCGAAAACGCGTGCAACGCCCCTTAAGTTGTGGAAAAAAGTGAAAAACATCCAACTTTACGAATAAATAAGTGTTTTACATTTATTCCACCACATGTCACTCGGCATCTGACGCTTCAGGGTGCTGCACACGTTCTGGCAGCAGGAAATCCACTTTTAACTCTTTCAAAGCATCTTCAGTGAACAAGCAGATCGGACTATGCATTATTGATTCAGATGCTACCTCTTAAATGAAAGGATTTTTCTCAAATCGGTTCAACATTTAGGCCAATTTGGTTTTGTGAAGATTAAAATTGACAAGAATGAAATAATTATGGTTAATAAATTGATGTAGAACGGACAGCTCATATTTTCCTTGAGCAAAGGGACTGATGGAAGTTAACACACAAAAAAGGCAAAAAACACTAGTAAAAATCATGAGTTCCGATGGCAGAATTGTGTGAAATTTTGTGACATAAAGGGAATTGTCGCAATGAGCAAAATTCATCGCTTTGTCATAAGCACCGCCATTTTTCATACAAATTCCTTCGTTAAGGCCTTCAAATCAGTATTTTTGCTATTTTTAGTAACTTTCTTTTCGTTATTATTTTTTATTTAGAAGTTAGAATAATATCATGTTTGTTCTGGAACATCTTTTAGAGATGGTAGGATTTGATTTTGTCATTATCTTGATTTTATTATTTTTTGTAAAATTTTTCAAATTAACCTAATTTCATGCTTAACACGAATTAGGGTTTTGTTATCTATTTAAGAGCATTGCAACCCTTAGGACAATTCAATTTTTTATTAATAATAATTCATAAAGGCTGTTTGTTGGGATAAGGTTGTTTGTTGTTGTTGTTGTTTGAATAATTCATAAAGGGTTTTCTCTTCTTTGTAGTGGATTATAAGGTTTTCTCTCTAAGGGAGGATGACGTGTTCTTCTCCTTGTTATTCCGTTGCGTTATAAATTTAAAATTTTCCTTTAATACCCTTAACCAATGAATCTCTCTCTATATGATTCCCCTTCATATTCCATCTTTACCTATTTAGTAATTGTTCTCTATCTCTCAGCACTAATTCTTGTTTCCTTCACCTATTTCTTTATTTGGAGAATCTGTATAAAAACTTGACAGAAGTTTTGGAGGTTAAGATGGGTTTTGAATCAGGCATGTGATATGAATGCCAAGACTAGCAATTTACCAACTTGACATCTCCAAGATTTATTTTACATTGAGTATTGAGATGATGTTTTTAGAGCTTAATGAATGAAAAACTCATGCTGCTTTAGCTTTTTGATGTGCTGCCGGTGCCATATTCTTTTTTGAAGGTGCTGATTGTTAGAACCAGTTGGAGAAGGCAATAACAAAAATATATGAAAATGGGATTTGGTTTCCTATTTTATCGTATAATCGATTTAGGGCTAAAAAGTAATTAAACATCACCAAAAACAGAATTGGCCTCTAATTAATTTTATCTCGCTATCTTCTTTATCTGGCAATTTTGGCAAAATATTGAACCATCTGGGAAAATTCCCTAAATGAAAAGACCGGGACATGCTGGGCTGCAACAAATTCGGAGCTGTCTGGACCTGGACTACCGAGTTGCCCATTGCCTGGAAGCTAGGCCCTGTCTGGCCGTAGATATAAATCTTCTTCTTCACCAAGGAAGAATGATTATCATGGAATTGGCACGGCTTGGATTTGGTACGTCCTTTTAATGAACGCCTACTGTCTGTCTGCAACCAGCGTGATTTACATTTTTTGGAGGGCTGATTTTCATTTTTTAGTTGTATCTGCCACTGGTTACTGGTGTACCATTTTTAAGGGGGCATGCCAAATCCCCTGGGGAATTGGAAGGGTATATAGAATCTTATGTTTGATAAGGTCTTGAAGGGTAAGGAATTCCCCTTGGATTTTCCCAGAAAGAACTGAGCATTCTTACTCTTCGTTATTCACTGTAGGTAAGAAGGAAATAGATCAATGTTTAACAGAAAGAGACTGAGCATTGATTTGGTCTATTCTTGTGGACTCCAAATGGCTCTATCAAGTCATTACCGTGGGCGTGTATGACACCCCCCCCCCCCCTCTCCCCCTCTTACCCCCACCCCAATGCATCTGATCTTAGTTAAATTCCAATGTTTTGCTATTAATGATAGAGAAATGGGGTTAGTTAGTAGGTGAAGACAGATTTTGAGCTAGAATGAAACCCTATGGACCTTACCAAATCTGGGTTCACTAACAATTTTGGATTGAAATTAGATTTTTTCCCTGCTTCATTTTCCTTTTAACAATGGCTCTTTCAGGCAGTCAAAACGATTTTTAATGGAGTCAATTGCAGTAAGTCTGCTTACTTTCACCGCCTCCAAGGTGAGGTAAGGTCAAAAGACTTCACTCCGATGTTCTTCTAATGCAGAGTACGAGTAGCAAATGAGCTTGGGGCAGGCAATGGGAAGGGTGCCAAGTTTGCGGCCATTGTGTCGGCGGCGACCTCCTTGGTAGTGGGCCTCTTCTTTTGGTCCATGATCATGGCTTTCCACAATATGATGGCACTGATATTTAGCTCCAGTACTGCTGTTCTCAATGCAGTCAATGAATTTGCAATCCTATTGGCATTCACCATTCTCCTCAATTGCCTCCAACCAGTCCTCTCTGGTGAAGGAACCTTTCTTAATAAACGTCTAATTCTCCACATGAACACTTATTAAAGATGGCTTACTGTGGATGATCTGTTTCTGTTCAGGGGTGGCCGTTGGTTCAGGATGGCAAGCAGTTGTGGCATATATAAACGTAGGATGCTACTACATCATTGGGGTTCCTCTGGCAGTTTTCATGTGGTGGGCCTTCCATTCTGGTATTACGGTATGTTTTGCTTTGGTGAATGGTTATTTTTAGCCATTTTCTTTCTTCGAGGTTTGAAAATTTTTGTATCCACTAAATAAGCTTGGAAATAACGAAACCATTCACTTTACACTGTTAAAGTAAGAGAGGCCAAATTTTAGACTAAATTAAACAGAAGATATGGTCCTATATAGAGTGGAATGGTGAAATATAATTCATGTAACTGGCCTTAGAATCTTAGATGATTGGAGTAAGGCTTTGTTGAGTTGAATTGAATCGATTGAACTGAATTAGAAATTGGCTTACTGAGTTTTGGTTAGCTCAACCCAGCTGGATCATTTTATAAATCCAGAAATTTTTTGTGCTTGTGACATGTTTATGTATAAGCCATATATGTGTGCTGCTACTGTTACATGTCGTATGATAGATAATATAAGAGGTTTAATATATCATACGTACTCCCACCCTTCCCCACATTCCTTTTTTGGCTAGGCCAGCATATTGCTAAAATTGGTCGATGGTAATAATATTACTATTTCAAGAATTAAATATTAGGCAAATCTTTTGTCTTATGTCACAACCGGTAAAATGGTCTGATGCAGCTTTTTTTGAAACATGTCTCATGTAATGCTCTAATACTAAACTACAGATCATATGATTAATAATCATCTGATCATCATATTGATTTTCGGCTACTGTATTAAGCATGAACCATTACTTTCTAAAGTGGGAACATACAAGCTATTCCTTGACCAATTTTCTTCAAATTTTCAGCCTTTCTTCCGAATCCCATTCTTGTGTTGATAAAATTTTGAGAATTAAACAGGGAATTTGGAGTGGAATGATCGGTGGGACTGTGGTTCAAACGTTGATATTGACCTTCCTCACTCTGAGAATTGATTGGGAAAGAGAGGTAAAGGAGGAACTAGGACACACCTACATGTTTTTTCATTCGTTTCTCTTACCTCTGTCTGACTGTGTTGTGATTTTATTCACAGGCTCAGAAAACCAGCACTCGTATGGACAAGCGGGCGTCTTTCAACCAACAATTTCAAGACATCAATTCATAATTTGCAATCAATCTCTGTTTACGTATGGATTAAATCTGTGCTTATGATTGGATATTCAGTTATTATTTCATGATTATTTACAGAGAAAAGAAGAAAGAAAAAAAAAAAGATTTGAGTGTATCTCTCTCCTAAGCTTTGTACGAGATGAGAGGAATGGAGCTAATATTGTTAATGTAATGTAATATATTTTTTTACGAACCCAATGTGAAATTTTTATTTTTGTTGTACCAGAACAGCACAATAGAACAAAACAACGGATCGGATTCAAGTATGCAATCATGAAAACAAAACAAGAAAACAAAAAACGGCAAAAAACAATTACACAAGAGAATATTTAATGTGGTTTGGTAAACCTGCTTACATCTATGGGCGAAGACGATCAATAACTTCACTAATATGAAGAATAAACAAGAGTATAATACGTACAAACGATAAATTCCCAAAGCCTAAAGAGAACCCTAAGCAAACCCCAAAGAAGAAATCACCAAAGTCAAATACGTTTTTGTCTCTCTCCAAAGTCTTTCTTCCACAACCACTAAAACACTCATAAAATACTTTATATATTAAACAAAATCAAAACCCTAATCATTAATTGGGTTGAAACCCAAAAATACTCTAAGTAAAAAAACTAGACATTTCTTTGGCTATTTGGTGTTGCACGGTGGAATCAAGACACTTTCCAACAAATCTCCACCTTGGCTTGAATGCCACTAAACCAAAATTGAACGAAGTTTCTCGATCATCTTCTCCACCAAACCCCGAAGAGTACACAATCAATTATCTCTCAAACTGATAGAGTCCAAGTCACCATTGAACTTAATTATCGAACCCATCTTTGTCGACATATGTGTTGACTCCTCAACATAGGTGTTCTCAAGCAACACATAAATATTCTCAACATTTCTTACTTCCAAAGCAACCCAAGCACCCCGAAAAATCATTATGAATTTGTTTTTCACAAAAGTTGTACGCCTTCTAGAATCCAGCTCATCCAAAGAAATAAGGTTCTTCAAATTAAGAACATGATGAACACCTGTCAATGTTTTTAGAACTCCATCATGCATCTTGATTTTAACTGTACCTATCTCCAAAATCTTGTATAGCATACCATTACCCATCAAGATAACTCCATCTTTAATAGACTTGTAAGTATAAAATGCATTTTTATTATGACACATATGATAAGGACAATCAGAATAAAAAACCCAAACATCCTGAAAACCATAATCACCAACTATGAAAGATAGAACTATGTCATCATCTAAATCTTTCTCTGCAATGCCAGCTGCATCCGATGATTTAATATTATCTTTATTTTTTTTAGCTTAGGATAATTAACCTTAATGTGTCATTTCTTATGGCAATAGTGACACTCAAAATTCTGATGGGATCTACTAAATCCCTTTCCCTTTGTCTTCCTATGAACAACCAAGCCTTCAACCTCAGCCTGAACCTTAGTAAGAAAGCCCACTTTTCTCATCTTATTTGAAAGAAGGACTACTGTTATATCTTTTAAATCAATAGAATCCTTCCCATATAGCAGAGTTGTCACAAGATGCTCATATGATGAAGAAAGCAAAGACAAAAGGATTAGGGCCTTATCTTTTTTCTCGAGCTTTAACCCAATACTTGTTAACTGACAAATAATCTTATTAAACTCATTAAGATGTTCAGAAATATCTATACCTTCTTGCATCCGCAAGGTATACAGTTTCTGCTTGAGGTAAAGACAATTCGTAAGAGATTTCATCATGTAAAGGCTTTCAAGCTTTAACCAAAGCTTCAATGTAGAATCTTCATTTAGAATATTGTACAACACCTCATCCACAAGGCACAAACGGATCACACTCTTAGCCTTCAAGTTGTAATCCTCCCGATCGCTTTCTGACATTCTAACAGGCTTCCCCTTCAATGCCTTGTGCAAACCTTGTTGAATCAGTAGGTCTTCAAACTTAACTTTCCATAAGCTGAAACTGTTTTTTTCCGTTGAACTTCTTAACCTCAAACTTTGTAGCCGCCATCGCAAAATCCCTAAAAAAAAATCCTCAATCCATAGCTCTAACCTGAAGCTCTGATACCAGTTTGTTGTGCCAAAATAGTACAACGAAACAAAATAACGAATCAAATTCAAGTATGCAATCACAGAAACAAAATGAGAAAACAAAAAACAGCAAAAACAATCACACAAGAAATAATATTTAAGTTGGTTCAGTAAACCTGCCTACATCCACGGGCAAAGACAATCAATAACTTCACTAATATGGAGAATAAAGAAGAGTATAATACGCACAAATAGTAAATTACCTAAGCCTAAGAAGAACCCTAAGCAAAACCCAAAAAGAAATCACCAAAACCAAATAC
>JAOXJP010227490.1:0-11294 GCA_025762735.1 Platanus orientalis | reverse complement strand
ATCCATTGCCCCCCCCCCCCCTTTTGTGTGGCCATTGAGTGACTCGCAAGGGGGGTGGCATAGAGGATTTCAGGCCAACGTTGGTGGGTTTCATGTGTTGACCAAGTCATCTTCATAACCCGGCATGTGAAAATTCAGCCCAATACACGGTTTACTATGTAAAGTTTTACTTTTGTGAAGATTCAATTGATTGGTATAGAAAAGCCCAACACTTCGTGAGCCATACAATTGATGTGGACAAGGAAACCAAATATATGACCCATCCCACCATGTAATGGACAGTCCAACTTGACAACATCATACCTCCCTGTCATCTAGCCGAGAGATGCCATTAGGTCTAGTGATTTTAAAATCTACAGAGCCATTGCATTGGGGTAAAGTAAAATTAGATATGTTGATCTAACTAATGTATTTTTCCTTCATTTTACAATTTACAGAGTGAAATCTCATGAATACCACTTCACAAGGAAACAAAAAGGGACCCAAAAAAGATCATATAGGGCTCCCTACAAACGTAAGAGTGAGTTATGAGTACCTAAAGTGACTCCCTCCCTTCAGACTTCATTTTCTTTGCTCTTAACTCTTGGATAAAATAAGCAACCAAAGCAGCTGGAGTTCATATATTAAAGTACAAATTTTCTGTGACCAAAATTGGTGTGACCATCTGTGATGTACATCACATACTGATACATGATGTGTTTTTTTGAATTGGGACACCTAGTTTTTGAAATGAAGACCTTTTTACAACTTTACCCCTTTACATATCACATGTCAACCAGTGATGTGGTCACACTAATTTTTATTTGCTCCCTTAGTGCGAGTACTAAGGTAATCCAAGCCAACAAGGGAATAGGCTTAGATCAGTTGACCTGAAAGTTGAACTAAGTGATTCATACAAGCCAGCCTAGAAGCCGAGACATGTAACACATGTGGACACATAGGTGCCTATATATATATATAAGAGAGCATATGGGCTCCGATTTTACAAGATGAGTTGGCTGTTGCTAAAATAGGTTGTCGAAATTTAATATTCTTTATTATTATTATTATTATTATTATTCTTAGTTAGCTTAGAAATTACAATGATGAGATTCATCTATATTATAAGTTGTCATTTAAAATAGTCCTGGTCCATAAGTTGTCCTAAAATAGGAGTCAATCATTAAGAAAGTCAAAATCATATTTCCATCATTTTATTTAGCACTTGTTTTTGGAGTCAAAACTTATTTTTGGTTTGATTTTGGTATCATTTTGAATTTTATTAATTGACCTTTCTCCCCCTCCCCCCCACCCCCCAAAAAAAAAAAAAAAAAAAAAAAAAAATTAAGAGAACTATGATAAAAAAAATACTAGTAGTATATCATTTTATGATAAATTATGTATTTTTAATTTTTATTATAATTGAAGTTTAAAAAAAAAATTATATGTTAGTAACTAAAATCAATCTAGAACTAGCAATAGAGTTTTGTCTATAAAGATGGGTCACATATACGTAATGAAGACAAGTTAATATAGTTGAGTATAATGATTAAGAGAAAATTGCTTACTAGAGAATTTGAATCTCTTTGATTTTATTGAGTTGAGTAATCTCCCTGCTGCACTAGAGAGGTATTTCTACGTATTTTAGGATATCACGTGAAAGTATACAATATTCATCATACTTGCTAAAGTTTCTTTGTTAAATCAAAATTTCTTAGTCGGTTTCACGTTAATAGCCCAAGAGCAATTAGTAAGATCCATCCTTAACTTTTTTGTTGGCTGTTGGACTAAGTTTCTCTACTATCTTATTATTTGGATTCCACATTTAAAGTTTAGATTGCTTCTACCAATTCCACACCAAATACCAGGGCTGCAAGTTATCCGAAAAATTACTGTGTTTCGGTCCATGTTGTATCCAAAATAAGCTTATCCGGTCCGTTTATAAAAATATCTGTTATAAACAGTTAGGATATGGATATACATTGTTCCGTTCCGGATAATATCTGCTTTGTAAAAATATAATAATATATAAAATATAGATAACAGATTGTTGAATTTAAAACTTATCCAACAATCATAAATAGCCTAATAACTAAAACCCTTAAAAATATGTCAACTATTTACTTCATATTTGTTCCATCTTGATCCATGGCGGCACCCATAGGCATACGGCTTTGAAGATTTTGGAGATGATAGACATGGGTTAGGGAAGAATGCATTGACAATTGTGGCAACATATTGGAATTGTCTTTCTATTTTTTTTCTTTTCCGGATATCCGAATCCGGTCCAAAATCCAAAAATTTTAAACTGTTAGGATACGGTATAGTTTTATAATATCCGCTAGAATAGGATACTGAAATGGATACACTCATATCCGGTCCGTTTTTAGCCCTACCAAATACCTCACCAAAGGGGATTCCTTTCCTTTTCTTTTTCTGGCCACTTAAGCCCACTTGACAGCTGCCCATATTGAACAGAACCAGGCACTCGTATAAGCTGGCAACCTTGCAGTCTTGCACACTAGAAATTTCAACCTACGAGATTTAACCCTTGGCCTTCCCTATGGAAGGATGATGCCACAGCCACCCAAACACCGGGATAGGAGGTCATGTATGATCACTTCCATGTGACCTGGTCATTCCTGCCTCCTCGCAATGGCATTATGTGAACCAAAGTCACCGTCGAAGAGAAAATGCAGTGGACGAATAGGCTGGACACGTACAGTCAGACCGAGTATTTCTCCAGTTCTTACCTGCATCCATCCAACCGGGTGTCTCCGTAGAGGCGTCTGAGGTAGTCTGGAAGGACTAGGAAAAAAGGCTTCATTTTTAATGCCAAATACAAAATGCTTGGTAAGCCCCACAGTAATGATACAAAGAATTTTCAAGGAGCCTGCAGTTTCCAGTTAATGTTATTTAAGCTTGTTGCAGAGGATTTGCTTTCAGTTTTGTCTTGTAAGTTTTTCTTGTCGCACCCTGTATTCACGGTCAAATAACCAGAAATATATTTACCATCCACAATAGCCTTCCTTCACAATGAAAAGCACAACCAAGATTATAAGTGGGCTTTCCCCTCAATAAGCCACAATAATTTTTTTTACAATCTCTTCGAGAGAAGTCAAAGCTCAACCGTGATCATGTAGGGTGATCATATCCTACACATTATGGGAAATTTCCCTCAAAAGGGTGACATAATTATCAATAGAAGCCAGCGCAGGTTGCTGTTGCTTGAAGACAGTGAGGACTCAGTCTAGACAAATATAACTTCGAATCTCGCACATGGGTTGCTTTCTACATAACTCCTGAGATCAGCATCATCATTGAATCTGAAGGTGTACAAAGCCTCCCTCTGTGTCATGCCAACAGGATATATTCTGTAGATTTTAAGTTCATCTCCTCCTCTTATGCTTTCAGGTCTTTCCTGTTTCCAGATGGGTACGTGATTCAGAGACTCGAATTTCTTGAGCACTGCAGATTCCAAGGCCTCCAAGGTTAAATTGACAGACCTGCCCACCAATGTGAAGGATGAGACAAGAGCTATTGTTTAAATAAGAAAATTGTAATGTTTTGGCTCTACACGTTTCCAAGAGGTAGGATTCATTAACAACTTGGAATATACGAACCTTGACAAATAAAAAGTATGAAGTTGGAACATACAATAAGAAAATGATGAGTTGATATAGCTTGTCTTCAAAAGACCAAGTGAAAGCGGAAAAAAGCTAAGGAAATTGACTGCTATAAACTTTGTTATACAAGAAAAATCAATAGAATAAATATGACAGGAAAATAGTTGACAAAGATTAAGGGATGAGATTGTAGATATTAAAAAAGAATACGTGATTGGATAATATCAATTAAACTTATTTTGTTAAGTTAAAGATGTTTGTATTATTAGCAGAGAAGAAATTAAACATGTTTCTCAAAAAAAAAAAAAAACATAGTTAACATAATAAGTGCATATCCACCTCAAGTGGGATTAGGTGAAATCATCAAGAAATAAATTTCGGAAAACACGGATGGATAAATGCAAGGAATTCCTCAGGGTGAGAAAAATTATAGAACGTGAGTTCAATAAGCATGCAGGGACAGCTAGTGGAGGAAATGAAAAAATCAATAGAAGATACAGATTGGGAGAATGGAACGAGGCGAAAGATGCAGTCCTAAGTTTTGTAATATGATACGATCCTACAATAACAAACACAAACTTCAAAAATAAAGAAAACATTCAGTGACCTTCAAAAGTGGATCAAATAGGAGCCATATAGACTTTTTCTACCCAAGAGTCTAGCAGGATAGGACATCCTAGACGGACAACATGTAAGGACTACAGGGTTATCCTAGAAAAGAGTCTAAACCACAGTTACCAGAGCGAGAAGCAATGCGAGACCGAGAAGCAAAAACCGATTAAGAAACATTTGGAGGATGGGTAAAACGCGATTGGGAAGCAAGTAAAGTGTAATATGGAAGTAACTTCAAACCATTAAAAAAAAATTGTAATGAAATGACTATTAAATGAAATGAAAATAATAGGTGAATAAGTGATTAAGAGTAGGTAGTAATAAAGAAGTCTACAACCAATAAGTACTTGTACAATAATTGATTACTAGTGGAAAGTAAATAGCAATAATTTATGATCAATAATTTCAACTATAGTGCAATAGAGTGAATAAACTTAATAAAGTAGTAAAAAACCTAAAACCTATGCAATGTAAGTAACAAAGAAACATGACATATAAATCAATATGCAAACCACTTGTTATTAGTAAGATCAACTAACTATAAAGATTCAAATAAGAAGGTTTTTATACAAGGTATTTTATAGTTGGAACACTAAATCATTTATTTCTAGAAAATCATTACCAAATTTTATAGATAATATTTTATTCAATACCAACAACATATGATTTACATTAAATAAAATATATTTTGTTTCTTAGATTGTTTCCCAATCGATTGTGTAGATGTTTTTACTCGCTTTCTCTAAAGGCTTCCACTTGCTTCCCCAATCACTTTATCATGCTTCTCACATTTGAGAAGCATGTTTCCCACATTTGGGAAGTGTGTTTCCCACTATTTGGGGAAGCGGTTTGGAATTAGCTTCTCAAATGAGTTTCCCACCTTGTACCAAGCTTTCCTGCAACTATAGGTTAAACTATTGATGAATTTTTATACGGAGAATTTTTAAAATGAAACTTTGGTTCTTGAGCTGGGATATAAACAAGCATACTGGAGGGGAAAAACTGTAATATAGGTCTGTTCCCTATCTTAGGGGAAAGAATGAAATTTTCCTTGAAACTAATGAATTCCCCCTCAAGAAGGTTCTACTAAGAGCCTCTATTACTATGGCGAAAAGGCAAACCCAACACCACACGACAATCTCTAATGTAATTTACCTAATAAAGCTAGTTTTGTTGGCTTTGCTTTGCCTTTGGGATTTTATAAAATGATTTTCAAAAAAGAAAAAAGAAAAAAAATCCTTATGGGTTAATAATGTGTAAATACATTAAAAAGTAATAATAATAATTAATTGCACAGCTTAGATTTTTAATTTTATTATTTGATAAGAAAAGTATAAAGATTTGAATTAAGAAGGAGATGAGGGATCTCCAACCCTAATTACAACAATAGCCAAAGTTTACAACAAAAAACATCAGCTGAACCTTACAGCACATTAAGGCATTTCATACCCATTCCCTCGTTAACTCATTCAAGCTCATGTGTTAAAAATCCTTGCTGTTTAGAGCCCAGAGGCCCCAGACAGCATCTTTCCTTTGCTCTTTGGAACACCTTATAAGCTGGTTGTGAAAAATTTTGGAAAGTTGTTGAGTTCCCCTCCAGCTAGATAGACAAGCATCCCGCCACAAGGAACACCCACAGAAGTACTCTGCCTCTCTGATTAATGTTTGGAACCCTCCACCTGCTCTTAGATCTCTGGGATGTTAGAGTTAATTAACCAACTCTCCCAAAACCTAAAGGTGTTAGGAGATACACGAATTAAATATACGTCAACAATCACCCCTCATGAGGAACACTGTTCTCTCCTGGAAACACTCAGGAAACCAGGTGTGAGTCCACACAACGTGCACACACGTGCACTATGCACTACTAAATCCCCAAGACTACTTCCACAAGGATTTGGGCACACGACCTAATTTGGCTCTGATACCAAGTAGAATTTGATAGGATGAGTTTTCTAGGGTTTAGTGGAGAAGAAGAGAAGATGTATTGGAGAGAATATGAACTGAGAGTTCATCCTCTTAATACTCAATTTCCTATTTATGCCTTTTTGGATACACAAGAGTACATGCAAAAAGTAGAGTATTTACAAGTATACCCTACTACATGAGAAAGACTGATATATTCATATAAAAAAAAGAGATACCTCTGTACACGTACATATACAGTCCCATGTAACATATACCCTGTATTCCTACATGGGAACCACCCAAGACATCTTCACACCCAGCTAACACTACAGCCCACAATACCGAAGCAAAGTTGCAATGGATTAGAAGGTGGGACACCAACTCCCTGTCTAGCATACAAAGTAGCCAAACATTTAGCAAAACATGGTTTCTCCTAACCAAGTTTTTGACCAGAATATTAGAGTGAGTGGCTGTTCATAAGAACAACCGGAACCTTGAAGGAATCAGATGAGCCCAAATTCCATTCCAAGGGAATTCCAGGGATGAATGAGCATCATAAAACTCATAACAATATTTGGCAGAGAAAATTCCAGAAGATAGCTTCACCCACCTCCTCCTGGTCCTTAGTTGGTAGCAGCATAACAATCTCCCAATCATTTTAAGCCTCTTCTAAGATGAGGAGACCATCTAACCACTCCTCCCTCGAGAGACATGTAACCCGCAACCATAGTTTTTTTTATCCTTGGTCATTCTGAAGATATTAGGAAACACCCATATCATAGGAATGTCAGCACTATCCTCCTAGAAGAATGTGTGGGAAGCCCTCCCTATGTCAATGTGAATACCTTCCTTGAACGACTTTAAAAGGGACATGATCCCTTTCCAACAGCTATTACCATATGTCATAACCACCTGTTTTCTCTCCCAAATATTCACTAGGCCATACTTTGCTTCTATAATACTTCTCTACAAATTTCCATCTTCCTCTGCGAACCTCCACAGCCATTTGGAGAGAAGGGATTTGTTGATCAAACTAATATGTCTGATGCCCACCCCACCCTCGCACTTTGAATTCCTATTTAAAGAGAGAATTCCCCATGCACAAGAAGTTTCTGACTACACCATCTGTAGCTAGGGCTAGAGAATCTGCTACGATGTTCCTACACCTAGAGGATCGGAAAAGTTACCAGCCACCAAATTAATCACATTTGACGGGTTGCTCCAACCTTCAGTAGGCTTTCAAACTTGTCTAAAAAGATTTCCATCCTTAAAGGTCCAGTTCAATTTTCACTTCATTTACATTCTCCTAGGCAACAGGACTTAAAATGATATGATAATCTCACTAGTATCACTTTGAAATACACCTTTAATTAAGAGGTCAACCGGGAGAACCAAATACACTCACATCAAAGTAAGCTTTATCCACCCCACTTACAAGTTCTTCCATAGGTGGCCACTTCGTTTGCACCTCCATCATTAGAAGGCTATTCCAATTACTTAAGAGTGCCACAATCATAAACATAGTTCTTAAACCAGGACCAGCTTGTCAAGTAGGACTATTTAAGCTGGGGCCCACCCTGTGGCTGGTTGATCCAACATGAACCCAGAACTTGTAAAAACCAGAAAATTGTTTGGCCAAGTTTACTTCAACTTGGACAAACAGGACACTTATGGGCGATTCAGACAGGTAGGATAAACTATTACTGTTGCTGAACAGGTTACTAATCTTATTCGGTAAAAGAATCTTTTAGGGTTCAATTAAGCATAATTTTTTGGGCTTTGTAGTGCCGATCCCCTGTTTCCCCATAGAAAGCACTTCGAATACATTCCTTCACCTTACCACTTTATGCATCTCAAAGGAAGAAATAAAATCAAAATACTATTCAAAACATTATTGATTAGAGTTATTAACTGAAAATTAAATCCTTAATAAATGCAATGTGATCTTCTTAACAACAGGACCTGGCTTTGGGAAAGTCTCCTCTTCTATGTACCCACCAAAAGATACAAGGACTTCTTAAATATACCAATTATCTAGTTATCAGTACACACACACACACACACATATATATACCATTTATCAAAACCTGAGGAAGAAAGGAAAAAAGCTAACTTCTAAGAGTAAATATGAAGGGTTCCACCTTTCAGCCCAAACAATGAGTTTATCAAAATATTCATATTTAATTAGCGGAACTAGCATGCATATATGTATGAGAAGTATTTTTCTTGAGCTAGTTAGATGCATATTATACTAGTAAATGTCAATATGAGATTACAGTAGATAAAAAATATATATTTTAATTGAAACTGTTATTGATTTTGTTCTGGTTCCCACTCCAACCTCCATGCTCCTAACATCAGGTTTTGAACAAGCTCAATTCTCCCATTCTGAAGCTAGTTCTGTTCTACTGATAGATTCAACTCGATTCTCACCGTCTTAGCTAGACTGTCATGATTATGATTACCTTTATTTATTGAAACCTTAAACTGATTTCAGCATGTTGAAAGAACCAACATTTTGTCAACTAGATCGGGTAAAAACTCAAAGAAAGCATTTTAATTAACGATGATATTTATTAAAAGACAAGAAATACAAATAATACAACAACAACAAAAAGAAAATACTACAAGCACATATTAGGGACTACATTGCCACTATACATGGAATCTAACCCAAACCCCCAATTTGCAAGCTTGTAAACCAACACATTTTGTTCTCTCAGGACATGAGCAAGAGAAACGCCCAACAAAGATGACAACGAATCTCATACATGAAGTGAGCCAAATGCCAAGCACCTTCACCTTGCCCCTACCCCCAAGGCCCCAACCAATCACCACCTTAGAGTCTCCCTCAATTGAGAAGCCCACAAAACCCAACCTTTTAAACTCACACAGCCCCATAAGAAACCCAACAACTTTCACTTTGATGGCATTGCAAACCCCTTGAGGGCCACAAATAGCCCAAATAATAGAAACCTTACAATCTCTAATCACACATCCAAAGCCCCCCAGCCCTGGGTTTCCTTTGGAGGATCCATCAAAGTTGAGCTTCAAAATACCATCATTAGGGGGCATCCAAGGCACCACTGGTTTGCTCCCCAATGAGGATCAATGGATAATCCCGTAATCCAATCCCATGTGAAGACTGACAAAGAGAATCCTTTGAAATCTTATGTGACCAATAACACAACTCCCCACTTCTCTAATAATTGAGTCCATGACCTCATTGGAACTTCTACTTTTGCTTTCAAATATTCTGAAATTTTTTTCCTTCTAAATGCCCCAAAGAACTCCATGCAAGACTGCCTAAAATAATCTTCCCCGAGCTCCCATGCCATCACATCTCCATTGAACAATAAAAGAGATCAAATCATCAGGCATTACCCAAATGTATTGCAGATATGCTAAAAAATAGTTCCAAATTTCTCTAGCAAAACCCGCAATGGAAAATAAATGTTGCATAGATTCACTTTATTGCTTGCACAGCACATAAAAATGAGATAGATATAACTAAAAAGGATTCTCTTTTGGAGCATATCCATAGAATTCATTCTATTAAGAGCCATTGTCCAAGTGAAAGATTTCACCCTAGGAGGCACCAGAGGATTCTAAATTCTCTTAACCCGAAAAAGGCATTGAGGATTTTGGGAGGTAATTAAAAGGGATGTGATGCAGGTTTTTGATGATTTCTTACATAGGGAATTCCTAGACGAAGGGAGTAACGCTACTTATATTTCTTTCATTCCAAAAAATGAGGGAGCAGAGGAGATGGGTGACTTCTGTCTGGTGTGCCTTTTGGGCAGCACTTATAAAATCATATCATAATGCCTTGCTTCTAGGCTAAGGTGGTCCTTCCCTCAGTGGTGTCTCAAGCTCAAGGAGCTTTCTTGAAAGGTTGATCTATCCTGAATGGGACCATTTGTGCTAATGAGTGCATCGATTCAAGGATTCGCAACATTATTGGTGCTGGACAACCTATGAAGGCTGTTGATTCCTACAGGTGTGCCCAAAAGCAACCTAAACAACAACATAGATCAAGGTAATCTGAAAAAAAAAGGAAAAAACAAAAAAACAAGAGTTCTAGAAAATTTGGACAGATGTAGAAATTACCAAAATACCCTACAGACTAGTTGGAATCGATGAAATTTGGCAGACCAATACAGAATTGATAGGAGAATAACTCTACAAAAATTCAACCCAAATGAAATATAAAAGTATTTAAACAATATGAATTAGCAGGTTGTTCTAGAAATCCAACAACAAGACTTTAAAAGCTAGGGTTAGGGTTGACAAAATCAACAAACCCAAAACAAAATTAAGAGGAGTTTGAGGATTCATATACTTAGCTTGTAGGTGCATAAAACCCTACAAAAAGAAGTTCAGAAGGGATCCTTTAAGAGGGGCAATTTGCACTCTCTCTCAATCTGGGGACTGTTGCAGTCGGCTTCTCCCTTAGTAGAACATAATATGATTTTTGTGATGATTCGGCCACCAAACAGGCTTCACTAGGCCTCACGAACACAGTAAGTATTTTCCCATTTTATATCAAAAAGAAAATTGAAAGAATCAAAGGAGAAGCAGTAAAACTCAAGAAGACAAAGTAGAAAAAACAAGAAAAAGATAGTGAGGAGAATAAGAATAAGAAGTAAAAGTAGAATAGGAATAAGGAGGATCAATCAGCAACAATCAATTGGGGGGCTGTAGGGCACATGGTTTTAAAACTTGGATTGGCAAACCAGATCATTCAGGCCCAAAACCGATCGTTCGGTCCGAACTTGATCCAAAGCCAAAAAATTCTGAAAATTTTCCTAAAAATTTCTAATATTTTTATAATGCTTTTTATGAAAAGTTTGAATGAAAAAAACTCAATTTTATGTATGTTAAGTGCATCATACATGAATAAACACTGTTACAAGCATATAATTTTATAAAAATCAAAATTGAACATTTCATAACCAAACATTCAATATGATTACTTCTAGTGCAAAAAAAACCAAATCATATACAAATACAATAACACATAAATAATGATGATCATAATTGTAGGCATGTTAAGTACATCATACATGTATGAACAAGGTTACAAGGTTCATATAAGTTTAAGATTGTAGTTTGTATAACCAAACATCCAATATTATTATATATATTGATGCGTAAAAACTAAACTAT